>JAPYYX010002471.1:0-16081 GCA_030522605.1 Cremastinae sp. B BG-2022a | reverse complement strand
CCACAAGTTAAGCTGCATTAGGCGCGGCCAATACTTGGATGGGTGACCGCTTAACTTTTATCGGCTAACGGGTCAGCGCTGAGCGGGAGGTGGTTTTTTTAGGTTTTTCGAGGTTTGATAACTTCGGAAAATCCAGAAAGGACGTCACCGAATGTATCGGCACGGGTTTTATGCAGTTTTCCCGTGCCCATGTGCTAACATGTGCGAATGCAATACAGGTTAGGACTGAAGTCGTCTGCAGACGCAATTGGGGGGAAATAGAGGGAAAAAGGCAAAATGCTGGAATGAACCATGGCATAGACGGTTCTGAATGGAAGGGGAATATCATGATTAAAGCTAGAAGCTGTACGAAAAAAAACCGACCTAACTAACTAATTTGTTGGCTTCTATGTTTGAAGATAGAACAGTGCGAGCGTTCAATGTTGATTATCCTTGTCGATTGGAATTTCATTTTCCTGCAAATTTTCGATTTTAAAACGATCCAAAGAAAAAGTACGCACTCTTGGACTACGTGACTCTAATACATCAATAATTACTGTTATTTCTTCTAATCGTTACGACGATGTTTGCGTGAAAATTGTGTTCCAAATTCATGTTAAATATCTAATCTTGTTGCATTCTGATTCTAATCTGAATGTGAGTATATGGTATACGCGCAACAACACCATCAAGATGGTGTAAAAAAGGAGGCAAGTACATTTTTCCATACCATTATGGTAAATAGTAGAGACATTGTCGTGACATTATAAATCCATTAAATAATAATTGAAATCATTTAAAAAATATATCAATGAGTTTATAAATATACACATAAAAATTCAATCAGAGTACGATAATGTTAAAGAATAAAATTTAAAAAAATAATACTTGCCGAGATATATTTAGTAAAAAACTCGGTAAGTATTTTTTTGAATTTTTATGAGCAGATATGGAACATTTATAAAAACGTGTACTCGGTAATTTTTTCTTATGAAATAGGTCGGCACTAATGCAGACTGTTTCACAACATTGAAAGGGATCACGAACTCATTCGGTAGATCTCGTTGATCTGCTTCGCAATTTTCCAGATCAAATAAAAACACGCGTCCTTCTCTCTTACTCTGTCTCCCGAATCACTATCTCCGTATACAATAACAGTTCGAAAGGAGACGCGTTCTTGAAGATAAATAAAAAAGGAGGAGCACGATAAGGACGGTCAAATAGGCTCGAAACAGAGCCCGAGCGCTCATCTATAGAGCAGTTTGCGCCATCAGGTATCGCAATTTCTTCGTATTTCCCAAATCTCCGAGCTCCATCGGAATCAACCCAATTATTTACACTCGCAGTTATCTACAAAAAGAAAAAAAACGACACAGGGAAAATAAGAAAAAAAAATAATATTGAGAAGATTGTTGTATCGTCCAAGCACTGAAGCCGAAACGTATTTATTTAGACGGAACGATGAGCGAAGCAATTTGCCCTGGTAAATTGAATATTCTATTTGGAAAACTGGTATTTAACGTACCGTGGACAATGAGAACAGAAGACGAAGATCCGATGAAATAACAAGATAGACTAAAAATAATTTTTCCTATCAATATTTTAGGGCTGCAAATATTTCCCGTGGGATACGGACGCGGATCTTTTTTAGTCTCCCACGAATCACGAGAACGTCGAGAATATCATTCCAAAGTGAACCAGGGACGATGCTCCAAATAATTGGCAATCTCTCCCCAGAAATGAGCAGGAAGTTTATCGAAACAATGATGAACAAAAACTCTGACGCCCGATCAATAATAATTAATGAGAGAAAAGATAAACGTGTTCGCTGCCCAATTCTGCACCGGTTAATAAAGAACTATCGACGAGAAAAAAATAATTATAAACAATTTCGGTAAATAAAATGAAATATGAAACAAAAACGTATTTCTTATTTAATTGTGAATCAAAAAGTATTTCTTCTATCTAAGAAAGTTCTAACGAGATAACGTCGGTCGAAGTTTAACCAGACAGAAAATGCCACGTGGCAGTTGAGAGCCAGATCACGTGACTCGTGCGCTTCAGATTGCCTCGCATCCGAAGTTTGATATCTCATCAACAGCACGTCAGTTCGAAAAATGCACCAGGATCTGATATTTCAATATTTCAAATAGATTCTCATTTTCTTAATTATCACACAAAATTGTTGGCAGCCTTAGAAAGTTTCTATAAAATGTTTATGTCACAATGTTGACATCTTCGTTATTATTTTTATCATCACTATTTACGATCCGTGTAACATCGAGACGAGAAAGTGCCTGGGCATCGTTTCTTTATTTATTTCTCACTTTTATTATCGCTATATCGTGTACTATAGTAATGTACCGTATAGACACGAGAGATAAAAAAGCGTGTAGAAAGGATTCGAGAATGGTCCGCTGGGATCCTGATGGATTCCGATGGGTCTCGCCCTCTTGATTGGACGATTCCACCGAGAGGGAAAGAGCCAAGGAATTATGACGCGAAGACTCGGCCCGATCATAAACACACCGTATACATGTACATATACATACACACATTCTCATCCCAGCCCCTCAATTTTCCACGCACAGTGGATACACTTTCCGAGCCCGATGAAAATTGGACTATGATCTTGATACCCGACGGTCAAATCTGCTTTCTTTTTTTTCGTTTGTTATTTTTTCTTGCGCTTTTACTTCGGATCTTTCACTCCTGTTTTTTTTCTCCCCCGCTCTCTCCGGGGGAGAAAAAAAATCTTTTTATTTTTCTCGCTTTTGCTCGATCACTCTCTCTCTCTCTCTCTCTCTTGCCTTTTTTCTCGTTTCATCCTGCATTGGTCTATATCTCGTTTTTCTCACTTGCACTTTGCGTATTGCTCTTTCTCTCTAACATTATTATTCATAGTTTCATGAATTTTCATCCGTGCCCTCCAGCGGAATTGGTCGTTATATGCCGCGGCGAAAATCCACGTGAGGGCTGATCCGCTCTTCGCTCTCTTCACCGTATATATACATATAATATATAATGCCCGTTCGCAAAGCTCTCCTCGACAAATCTGGGCGATATCGCATTCGCTATAGAACCGTCAGACGCTCGTTCACGAGCTACTTCCTTCGATTACAACACCGACACCGAGGCCCTTAACCAATGACCTCCCTATTTCCTCTATATCCCTTTGTTTTACTCTCATACATTTTTGACACAAAGAAATAGTATCATTGCGAAAGTTATACGTACGAGGATAATAGTAGAAATTGACGCTGATGCTTTTTCGAGACAGGAGACGATGAGTCAAATGGTCGCAATTTTTTTGATATCCCACTCGGGAAAAAATCGATTTGTTAGAGAGATTTTTGTTTTATTTCAGGACCAAAATAATTGATGCATAGAAGACTGAAACCGTTTGGAAATAAAAATTCCAAAAAACGAAAATGAATGAATTAAATAAATTCTAAACTTGAATGAATATAAATCTAATATTGGACTGGGTCTAAGAGCTCTCTGAACGTTGTGATCCCAATTTAAAGTAAAGCTTAAAAAAGAATGTAATGTATTTTTTGGGTTTATAATTTTTTTTTGTTTTTGTGTTTCAGCTTTCCGAGGACATCGGTTACGTGCTGTACTCAGCGCTCGGTAGTTTCTATATACCATCATGTATAATGGTATTTGTATACATAAGGATCTACTTTGCCGCAAAGGCTCGAGCGAGACGAGGAATTCGCAAGCAGCCCCGACCGAGACCGGCGGCTCCTCCGGAATCGCCGGACATACGTCTGACGAGCTTCACTCAGAGCACGCCGGCTTCGAGTTCGAGGAAGCCTCCAGGCGTTATGGAGAACGTCGCGACGATCGAGAATCAGCCCGTCCATCAGATACCGATCGTCACGTGCGATTTCGCTAGCGACGTTAGCACGTCAGAAGCGGATCCAGGTGGTGGAAGCTTTGCGACTGAGGAAAAGGACACTCTGAAGGTAATTTTTATGTTTTTAAATATTTTTCACATTTTATTGCTGCATCGAAAAAAGTTGACTTTTACACACAAACAATGTTAATATATAAATCACTCAGTTGGCAATATATTTTATGTTTGTTAATATATTTATCGAATATATCGAATTTTTATTCCAAAATATCGTAAAATTTTTGCATAAACATTTTATCAAGAAATTTGTTCCATTTTATAAATATTTTACCAATGGATGTAAAAACTAGAAATTTCTGTATAAATCGGATCGTTGGATGAAATTTGAATTTCTTTTCCGCTAAAAATTCTTTCTTGGTACGATCATAATTATTGTATTTCGCGCCTCTTCCTCGAGATCAACTGGTAGTACCTCCACGCCATACCGATCTCGCCACAAGTTTTATAGTCTAATCTGCAAATTTTGGCCCCGTGTGGCCATTCCCTTTATCTGGTTATCCTTCTTCTTTGTGCCGACAAGCCACAATCGATTAAAAAATAAAGTGCACGAAAAATATAGAAAATGGAACGCAAAAGAAGCAGAAGAGTAGATTCCGAAAAAGAAAACGATCTAGAATACTTCGAGAAACGATTAAAACGTTTGGAACGAAAATTATGAAAGAAAAAAACAAAAAAGAAACATCGTCATAGACACGCGTCGTCGTTTTCCGACTCACGCTCAACGCGGGATCATAACCTACAACAGAGGAACAAGAAACAACGTCGCAATAACTCTCACGCGAGTCTTTCTGAATCAGAAAACTGACCACAGAGCAATACGAGAAACAGTAAGTTTATAATTTTCCTCACTCTCATTCTTTATGAGTGGGAGAAAGATAAAAACATTTTGCAGGTTATGTCGTCTGACACGTTAATCGTTTGTCGTTCGCAAGGTTTTACCAAATCGAGGATGCTTTAGCTATGGCAAATACAAATATAAACATGAATTCAGCTATAGCTGTTTACAAAAAAAAAAATTTCAGGTGATGTATCGCATGAAAAATATCTGTCCCATGCTTTATTAATACAGATGATGCCAGCAATTGGCACGTAGATGACACGACTGATCGTGAGATATCCGTCATCGACATACAAGAGGACGGGGAACGGAACAAGGATACTGTTCCAGAACGTCAAGAAACAACACCGAACCCGGAACTTGATGAATCAGCTGGCTTGACAGAAGACATCCTCAAAGCCATGGGAAAATGAATTGCACCTGATAGAGTTTTTGCTTCAGAAATTCCAAAACCCATTGCGGTGCGATGGGAGGAGATTTTAGAACAAGGGCTTCCCTCGGAGGAAAAATCAGATATTAAGAAATATCCCCCTCCAAATCCTCCCCCGAGATGATCAACTCCCACCCAAAATCATCTACCCTTCTAATACTCGATTACATATACCCCTTATTTAATGGCAACGCTTTCAAAGAATGATCAGATAGAGGGGGCGGCGACACGGAGCCAAAATTTTCAGATTAGACTATAAAACTTGTGGCGAGTGGAGGTACTACCAGTTGATCATCTCCGAAGAGGCGCTACATACAATTATGATAGAACTTCACTTGGTAAGTTCGTTTAATCATTTAATTATTTTGAAAAAAAATGTGAATTAACAAAAATTTTATAAAAATGTTTATTTTATTATTATTATTTTTATTTTCAAAAATAGTTCAAAACTCTTAATAAAATGTCTCAATTTTTCTCGATGCAAGAATAAAGAAAAAACAAATTTGAAAAATAAGGATAAAATGGTGAAATAAAATATTAGGTGAGCATGCCGATACCGATGCAGAAGACGAATCTGAAGGCGACTCTCTCGGTGAACGGTTCCGGTGAGGGAGCGTCGTCGGGAGTGCCGGCGCGTTGCCGAGCGCCAAGCGTCGGGATCGACGTGGACATGGTCTCGGAGTTCGATCCATCCTCGTCCGACAGCGGTGTCGTGTCCAGGTGCGCCGTGGTCAAACCTCTTAAGCTGAGACTTTGCAGGCCGATATTTGGGCGCAAAGCGATCGGAAAGCTCAAGAGGGAGCACGCGGACCCGGGCAAGCATTCCGCTAAGGACGCGCAGGAGGAGAAGCCGGTGAAGCCGCGAGATCCGGAGCGCGAGAAGAGACGGCTAGCGAGAAAAAAGGAAAAACGAGCGACCCTCATACTCGGCCTCATTATGGGAAGTTTCATCGCCTGTTGGCTCCCGTTCTTCTTCCTCTACATCGTGAAGCCCCTCTTCCCCGATCTTCAAATTCCCGTCCAGGCATCCGCCATCGCGTTCTGGCTCGGTTACATGAATTCCGCCCTCAACCCGGTTATCTACACCGTATTCAACAAGGACTTCCGCCGCGCCTTTCGCCGAATATTGTACAAGTGATTTGTCGCCGACCTGCGAAGTCCAACGGAGAAGGATTTTAAAGAAAATGAGCGTTGGTGAAAAAAAATACAAGCTTTCCCGAGAAAAAAGAGACTATGAAAAGAGCAAGAAAATCGCTCGGAGCGAAAACTTCTCCCGAATCTCGCGAGTATTAAAAAAAAATTTTTTTTCGCCGTCGAAACATTTAAAAAGTTGTCATCGTCGTCGGTGGATCCAAAGAGCTCGGGCATAATCACCAATTAGTATTTAAAGGAGGTTGCTTCGAGTGGGAACAAAGGAGGGAAGAAAAATGTCGGACAGATTTTAATTAGGTAACTTTGGACGTGACTGCGTGGAGCGCGCTCCGAGAGTCCCTGGGCGATGCGCTGACTTTGTATATAAATGTACATACACGATATTTAGTTTACACAGGCAAGGCTGCGAGAAGAAAATGGCTGGAGGAGGGAGAAAAAAAATATTTAAAAAAACACGAGGCCCGTAAATGCGCGTTTCTTCGAAAAGAAAAGTAGCCTTTTCCCGACGCGCATTTTCTCTCTCTTTTTCTCTCTCTCTCATCTCTCGACCCGGTCATTGCGTTGTGGAGAGACACGGGTTGAAACTTTTAGGAAAAACGAATGCATGTGCGGTTGATGCAACCGCAAAACCGCTCGTCGACAACACGGAAATTCAGCGTGAGAAACGTAAAAAATCTTGAAAAATCTTTAAAAAAACAGGAAATTACTTTAAAAGTGTCTCTTTTTATGAAATTGCGAAACAGAAAGAGAGAGAGAGAGAAATTGCGCAAATTTTAGATCTTAAAATGAATCAAATTCGAAAAGAAAAAAAATTTAACGACTGTTTTTATTTTAAATGCGCGAGAGCGAAAAAAAAGTTTTTAAATTAAAAAAGTCCCGCCCTTCGAATACTTCACTCTTTGAGCCTGGTTAAAGAAAAAGCTCTCAATGATTTTGATGAAGGCGTCATTATTTTTCACGACTAATAATTACGACGAATAACTCGAGCAATAATTCAGCTACAATTTATATAAAATAAATGGCGAGTGTGTGCGTGTGTTTTCGCGTGTGTTTTTTGTTTTCTCGTCGATGCTGCGTAATTGTTTCTTGATCGATGAGAACCGATAATCGGTGATCCCGAAATGTGTTTTGTCATTTTACATTTAAACGACATTGTATACTCGTAACACGAAACGACAATCCGCTCTCTGATCTAAAAATACAATTAATGCCGAATAAGCAAATAGTCACGAGGAAAAAAATAAAAATGAAAATAAGCGAGAAAATAAACACGAGGGGAAAAAATGGTAAAACAAACAGCGATGTGTATCGATTATGTAATTATGAGGATATTATCGTTCGTACTCTCTAGTCTCGAGATATTCGCGCCAGATTCGAAATTTTCGTATCCGTTGCGATATCCAGTCTCATTTTTTTTATTATCAAATTAAAACTGCGAGTAAAAATGAGATTATCACCGATAATCACTGACAAATAAAACGATATATATCTAAGTGGAATAATTTTTTGAGAGAGCGTCCAAGAGAGAATCAACGATAAAAAATATGTCCCAGCCACAATAAAAACTAAAAATAATGAAAAGAAAAATGTAGAAGAGATCTTTTAATTTCGTGTACAAAATCGGCTGTCTAAAAACCGATCGTCGATGACGTTTCATTCGAGAATCGAATTATTATGATAAACATAAAACTTTTAGATTATCAAATAAAAGCGATAGATCGTACATTTATTACGAAAAAAAGGAGACAATTCCGATGGTATGAGTAATAGGAATTTCGAATTGTAGGCTCTCGTGAGGGCTGAAGCGAGGGATCGAAACGATTTCGGAGTTTTGACGTACTAATCGAGATCGGAAACACGCGGTGCTGAGGATGAAAAACCTAATGACAAAACGAATACACGGTCTAGGGGGGAGAAAAATCGAACGGAAAATGGCAAAGAAAGGGAGAGAGATAAAAAATTAAAAAATTTGCCCGCATACATTGTACGGATCGTTTATTACGAGAACCAATCTCGGTACAAAAGATATTTGGAGGCAAAGAGGATCGCGAAAAAGTTTAATCAAACGAAATCTGCGAAAGGTAAAGAAAGAAAGCAAAAAAAATATATTAAGCTCGTTACACGCTTTAGGGTGGTTATATCGAAAATCCTTTTTCTCAACAGATCTTTTTCAAACTAACATCCCACTGAAATAATATTAACATTTGGTAAAACTTACAGATTTGAAGAGAAATTGATAGTCGAACAGTCGAGATATTTATCGTTGATGTTAAAATTGCTATCTTTACTGTAAAACGCCTCAACGCTTTATCATATATTCAATAAGGAACCATGACTTTTCAAAACATATTTTTTTTATTCGTAAAAAAAGCACCTGCCTGTTTATTGTACGAAGTACAGCGATGGGAATTGTACGTTCAAAGGATTTCAGTGCCACGATGTAAACGAACACATAGGTAAAACACACACGGAATTGAAAAATGAAAAAATCTCGATGAAATTTGCCGACAATATTTTGAGAGGTCAATTAATAAATTACTCAATTTTTCAAAATTTTTATTCATATCGTTCTTGAATAAATGAATAGCAAAAGGAGAGTGAAAAAAAAAATTGTACAATGAAAATTAAAATTTTTCTGTGATGTTCCCCGAATGATACTCCAAAATTCTTTTACAAAAAGCTGCTTCGATACAACCACCTTAAAGGACGAAGTCATCCAATCCCGAATTAATAAAATTACGTTCAAAGTTGTTTTTTAAATTTTTACACAAAAATTGCGATAACTTTTAATTAAAGATTTTCATTAATCTCTTTTTAACCATTTCTTTTAAAAACTTTTGTCGATCGATAACTGAAATTTTCTTTTTTTTCGTATCAGGAAATATTTGACCGTGATTTTCATGAGACAATTAGCAAGGAAAGCAAGAGTTCAAAATTATCCGATCGAATCGACGAGAATATAGGAGAATTCAACAAAAAGCCAACACGCTTCGAAAATATCCGATAAAAGATTTATTTATTATTTTGAAAGGATGTACATACAACGCGCTGGGGAGGGTACGATAAATCGATGTATATTTTCTCTAATACTCAACAAAAGTTGGCCGCGTGGGTTGGATCGTTTTGGAGAGTGATCAACGTGATGTATTTTCGAGTGCGCGAGAGCCGGAAATGAGGGAACGCGCGAACCCAATATGGGATCCGCTGATAAGACAATGTCGACTCTAGCTCGACAGATTATTAGCGTTGGGAAACGCGCGAAAGGGGGAGAAAGAGAGAAAGAGAGAGCGAGAAAACGGGAGCATTGAAAGTGAAAGAGAGAGAGAGAGAGGGAGAAAGGAATTGAGAGATCGATACCGACTTTCGAAAGCTCTCGTTGCATCCCGGAAATGGAAGGATGACGCGGTAACGAGAGTGAAATGAAGAATAAGCGATCACGATCGCAGAAGCGATATTAGCTATAAAATTTGAAAACAATATGAACTCCGTGTTAAGTGAAATAGGAGGAGATTGAAAGAAAAATCAAAAAAAAATTCGGCGCAGAGGAGAAATTAAAAAATCGATAGCGTCGAAATAAAATTGCGAACAGAAATCATACACGAAAAAAAAAACTTTTCAGATGAAAATATCTCACAAAAACATTGGTGAGGAGAAAAATTGTAGATGGGATGAGAAATTTGAAAACAAAATTATTGATGAAGAAATTCGAATCAAAAGGCACAATTGAGTGAAAATCGAACACGAGAAAAATAATTAATAATCTCTCGTAAAGCCTTCACGCGAGCGACTAAATATTTTCTATTGTTACTGTGAGAAAGAGCGAATGCGCGAAAAAAAAGTGTGATCGATGAATAGACAATTAATTAATCAAATGAAATTTATTATATCGATAACGTGTGTTCCTCGAAGAGTCCATGGAGAGCCATGTGTGTATATAAAATTGAATGTACGCTTGTAACGAAAAACAAAAAAAAAATATGAATATATAAATCGTTATCTTGAGACGAGATCGTTGGACGGGACCGTAAAGATTTTTTTCAATATTTCTCATTTTTTCGAGCTATGGATGGGGAATAAGAAATAACACCAGTAACGAAAAATAATAAAAAAGAAAAAATTAATTAAAATATAAGAAATTTTAAAAAAATTTTAAAATTTTCACACTCATCGTTTAGTTTTAAAATGATGACGAGGTGCTAGAAATTCGAAACTTTTAGAGACTACGAATTATCGAATCTCGAGGCATTCGGACTCGGGCGAGGTTTATACTACGACATATATACTAAATACGTTTTAAAAAACACATAATTCATCCTAAAATCGGTAAAGTTTTGATTGACGAAGCGAGCAATGATGAAAATAAAATAATGATAATAATAAAATGAAAAATAACGCCCTACCATGAAATCCACTATGAATAAAATCGTAGCACAAAGTGTAAGGATTAATATGATAGCGCGAATAATTTTTAAGTTGAGAAAAGTAGATGATGTGGAAATAAAGCGTGTAAAATTTAACCTCGAGAATTAATTTAAATAAAATGATTTGTACGCCTTAGAGGCGGTCGGAGTTTCCTCCCAATTTTTCGACAAAAAAAAACAATAGAATAAACATTTTGAAAAATGAAAAAGAAGAATAAAAACGAAATCTCTGTGTGTCATAAAAAATATATCGCGATCTCACGCGCGAATAGAAATTATAACTTACGTGATAACTTCACCGACTATTATTATTATTTTTATTCTCATATTGGCATCTTCATCGTTATCGCTGCATCGCTATCATCCGATTAGGATAAATGTAAATCTTCGAAAACTATTAACAACGGGAACGTGGAGACTAACGTTAAAATTTATTGTTATAAGAATTTATTTATTTGGATCAAGAAATTGGGATTGAAAATACAATTGAAATTTATCGTCAAGAACTAGTTATTAATTTTGGTGAAAAATGATGATAAATAAAAATAAAGATTCTCTAAAGAAATTTGTGGTTTTTTGACTGTTTTTTAATAGTTTTTAGTTAACTGTATATAATTAAAAATTAATTCGGTTCCATGGAAAGTGGAGAAAAACGTACTATGTACATACAATATGTATGTTCGGAATTTTTTCAATTAAAAAAAAAAATAGACACGCGATTCGTGATTATAGAGAAAATATTAAAATATTCTAGTCATTATTATTAATTATGATCAAAACCAGTAACCCGACAGATATAAGTGAATCGATAATTGTCTGATTTAATCAACTTTAATTAAAGCAGAAAACATTTTCTTCTAAAGAAAACACCAACAGAACACGTTAATCCGATTTTAATTCGAACAAAAATGTTGATTATGAATTAAAGTTGCATGAATCAACGATTTTCGATCGACACATATGTTTTGGTTTTCATTTTTTTACAATATGATAAATGTGCGCAAACGCTAAAAAATGGACATAAAAAGTGACAGGAAGTTATTTTGTACTTTCAAGTCAGCCATTTCGCGCGGAGCTGCTTTTCCTTCATGACGGCACTGGAGAAAAGAGTGAACAACGAAAAACATAAAAAAAAAGAAAAATAGTTCTTTAAGTGGAGGAAAGCGCCGGGGAAAATGGAAGAGTGTAAAGTGTAAAAGATGGAAAGAAATAAAAACAGAAAAGAAGCAGAGAGGGAAAAAACATGTACACAAAAAAACACAACGATGCACATGCACACGCACATCCACAAACTTTGTTGACTTTTCGTTGAATAAATCAAGCTGCGCTCTTGGCAAATTCAACGTTAATCCATTTCTTTTTCGCTTCCGCGGGATTGCTTTCTTTGCTGCCCGTATTTCATAAAGACCGCGAAAAAAAAGCGGGACCGAAAAATATTCGACGCATACGGACAAGAAATCACTCTCCCAATTAACAACGAAAAACGAACAAAAATTAAAAAAGCCGATAGAATAAAAATTCCATTTATCGAGAGAAACAAAAAGGCTCCGGCAATTAATTCGATTTCTTTTCAAAAATTTCCACCCTAGTCTCAAGCACAATCTTTTCCAATTTATACTTCTCAAATTGCAGAAACTAATGATTTCAAACGCGAGAAGGCGGTCGAAAAAGAAAAGAAAAAAATATGGATGTGGATGAAAAAGCGCGCGAAATGGCTCGACGAGAAAATGAATCGTGCTCGCTTATATCGCGCGACGCAAGAATTTTATCGATAATATTGGAGCAATGAAATCACTGTGATATCACTAAAACGCTTTCAAAGGGTGTATCGGGATTGAGAAAGAGATAAATACGAAAAAAAAAATTCTCTCCATCGAACCGACTCGGTATAAAAAAACGCAAAAAAAAGAAAACCAAAAAAAAGAGAAATTCTCATCGACGAGAAATAACGAAAAAGAGTGTCGAAGAAGATTTACGATATTCCGGTTCGTGAAATATTGTAAATCATGTGTAATAATTAGTTGAGTGAGCGTATGAATTTCAACGGAAAAAAAAGAAAAACAGAAAAAAAGGTCCGACACTAAAAAAACCGCGTGTGGCACGCGGCGCTCGAAAAACACACACGAACGCGCGCACTCAAGCAAAATCGAATACTGTATGTATGTGTATTTATATAAATGTGTCCGTACGTATTACGAATCTCGCATAGTTAATCAAACAATCCTCCTTACTAAAATTAAACTATTATTACTAATATTATTCATAAAATACCATTAAATTATTATTATGATTATTATTATTATTATTATTGCAACGTGTAAAAAGATACAATATGTAATATGATTATACATACGATTAAAAAACTATGTATACATGTATATATAAGTCTGAAAGGCATGAAATATTATATACATACATGTGTATATATATCGACTAGAAATGATTATTATTATGAATCTTATATTATAGTCCTTAAAATTATCATTATTGACTAAATACTAAAAGCGAAAAGAAAAAATTACCTATGTCATTGTTAGCTCCAACATATTTAAAAAAAATTATATATATATTTGAAAAAAAAATGAAACTACGATCAAGTCCCCTTGTCTAATAGCGTTGGTTGTCCGTTTATAGAGAAAACGAGGAAAGATTTTAAGAGGATAATGCAATTCCGAAAAAAAAAATGAAATAATTATAATGGAGAATAAAAAAGATAAATATATTATATGAGATTGAAGATGGAATTACACTGATTTTATGATTTTTTTTCCAACGGAGTTATGAGATTATTGTGAATTATCATGGATATTATGTAAATATCGAACGATGCGCGATACCCGAGGTATTAGAATGAAAATATGAAGGAGAAGGGGTATGAAAAAAATATGTACATAAAAATGCATTTCATATTTCCTGCACTATTTTCAACGGCGAAAAGAGCTTTTCAAATCGCGTGACGGGCCGTGCGTGATCGTTCGCGTGTATCGCGGCTACAAAAGACTTTCTCTCGAAACTTTCGACAAACAACGCCGTTTCGTCACGCTCCTGAGCCTGTCCCACTTCCCATTATTAATTGACTATTATGATTATATTAGCGTCATAAAAGTATTCAAAAAAAAAATGATAATATAAATGGCAAATAAATGGATGGGATTAAATATTTGAGTCACTCGATGGGATTTGTCGAAACGTTGATTACATTATGACAATAGAGCCACATCGTTCATCACATGTGCGTGGTTTCGAAAACGCCCATAATCGAAATGCAGTCGTCAAAAAAGTGAAAATTTAAAAAACGTAGAAATTTCCACACACACTTGGAAAATGTTTTTTTTTTCTTTCGACTTATATTTCCGTTTATTGTTGAAAATTCGCTCACACCCATCGAACATTTTATTCTTCTCGTTTAAGAAAAAAGGAAATATTTACAATAAAATGCATCGATTAGTTTCTACTGAAATATTTGCCGATCGCGTATACTGTTACCTGTAAACACGTTGAAAAGAAACGAAATGCTCGAACAATCACATGGGAATAAAAATAACCACCGAATAAATGAATAAGAAGCGGAAACTGATGCCTCGCAAGAGAGAATTTTTTTTATTTCGTAAGTAAGAAAACGTTGTTTTTAATTATTAAAACTTTCTGTCGCGTCGAACAAAGTGCTCGGACGAAGAAATAAAAACCAATCATTGAAGAAAAATTTATTTTCACAGAATTTCATCGACAATTAATCTATTTTAATCTATATAAGTCTTCCATTTCTTTGTTAATTAGAAATTAGCAAAGTAAATCTTCAAATTTTCCTCTCTCTATATCTTTTTCTGTTATTCAAAATTAATAACAAGAAAAATTCAATTACGCACTTTCAACTCGTAATTCAAATTTCCGTATAACGTTCGAAAAATGTTCCGTTTAATCGCTAAAAAAATATTTGGCATTGAAAAATTTTCAATGACATTTTTGGTATTTAATAAGAAAAAAATAAAAATGTATTTTTTTATATGAATTTAAAATATGTTGAAATAAAAATCGCGGGAAAAAGCGATCGCGCCGCTCATCTACAAAGTTGGGCGTAAAAGTCTTGAAAAATCGCCCAGCGATGAAACAAATGACGGAATGTGTCAACAAAGAGAGAGAGAGAGAGAGGAAAAAAGTTTCTGTGTGACGTAACTCTGCACTTTAGTTCCCAAGTGCCGCGACGCAAGAACAAACAAAAAGAAGCTAGAATTTTACGAGTATATGAGCAAAGTAGAGCATCAGCGGAAAGAAACAGCAGCTTTTTTGTTCGCGAATAAAAAAAAGAAAAGGGCGCTATTGAATATTCTTTATACACCGTGGCCTACTTCGCCAGAGATTGTGCTTTTCTCAATGGCACGTGAAATTTGCAGTTGATATGGCTCCAATAGTCCACTGCGACATGATCGTTGCAGTTTTCAAAAAAAAGCGCCCCAAAAAAAGTTAATTGGCCAAAATTAATTCAAAAAGATATCGTATTACGGGAAAGAGAGGAATCAAATTAAGGAGGGTCGATAGTAAAACAAAAATGTAGAGAATTGCATGAAATTTGGTGAGTGCATTCTTCAGCATCAAATATGAAGACACCAATTTTTTCAGATTTTTCGTCTATTTAGTTTCCGAGTTATTCACGGTTAAACACGAATTCTTATGCACAGAATGTATACCCATATATGAGGCATTCCACGCCATTTTTACCTATCGTCGAAACGTGCATTTTAGATTTTGCTCATAATTCCATATGTTTTTGTATAGTCTCTGAAAAAAGTATTCACAATTTTTTTCAAATATTTTTATCGAGCCAATCATAAGATACGAATCTTTGGAAATTTCGCCCCATTTTTTTTCAAATGGTCATAACTTCGTGAAAAATGATCCGATTTACATTTCTTTTCTTTGAAATTGTGTTTTTTATTGAACTTTTTATAAATTTTATACAAAAAATTATTCATATATAATTGAACTTTTTATAAATTTTATACAAAAAATTATTCATATATAACCTGATTGATTTAACAAGAATTGAAACCTGAAATAGGATTTTGAAAACTGTTTGAGTCCTTCGATTTTTTTTTTAATTCTCAAAAATACTAGGTCTTATAACACAAATTTTAAGCCCGGACCGGTAATGGGGAAACGATCGTTTCTATTTTTTTTACTATTTACAATTTTTTTTTCATTTTGCACTATCAATATGGTAATTGTCGGGATGATACCTTTCCCCTTCCTAGGGGGGGGGGTGTGTGATATTAAACGCGTTTAGTTGATGAATACCATGCTGAAATCAATTCACGTCCTTCAACCCACGATACAAAGTGATG
>JAPYYX010002470.1:0-25027 GCA_030522605.1 Cremastinae sp. B BG-2022a | reverse complement strand
CGATTGTAGTGCCATCGGTCGGACGTTTGGGGAACGAAAAAACCTAGTCCCATCTCGCCCTATAGAACTGAGCTTCTTGTTGAGTATGAATTCGTTGGTGCAGACCGCGTTTGGCCCACCCGACGAATCGCGCGCTGGGATCTCGAAGATCTTTTTGAAAGATTAAAAAACTCGTTACGTTTTATTTTTTTGATGATTGTTTAATGACGAGTGGCGATATATACATATAGGTACAGTCACATATACAATATTTTACACTTACAATTAATCGTAATTGTTGACAATTTGGTTTTTTCTTTTGTTTTTCAGGAAAAATTATAACCCGCCGGTTATCAAATGCGAAGCCCGAATATGCCGATTCGTAGCGAATGAAGTGTAAAACATAATTTTAAAAACGTCCATCTTTGTATTCTCGAATAAAAGAAAAATAATTCACGTAATGATGGACGAAGCGATTGTACTTTTATTGACTAGTTAAATTAGCCGCGTGCAGAGCCACTCGAAAAAGTCTACTTTAGTGAAAATATCGTTCATTCGTTTTTTTTTAGCAAACAACGTAATCGATTATCATTCATTAATCGCGGGTGGAATGATTTTCGACGCGCTTCCTTTCTACGAACAATAAATGGAAGATATCGGAATTTTTTTTTTTACAACGCGCGACAGTCAATTTTTTTCCGGTTCGCTGAATAATAGAGTTTTTCTAAATTGTAACTACAGAATTGATAAAACACGCCGGAAACGTCGCAAAAATTGGCGATAGTGAATTTCGAGCTGATTCTTTTATTTTATAATTTTTCAATCACTAACGTCGAAATTTTGCAATGTACGAATGTGAAACAAATGATCGTACAAAAATGATAAAATCTCATTTACACATCGGAATTTTGTAAAAAACGAAGCCGTTAGTTTTCGTTATTAAACAACCAGCGAATAAATAAATAAATCAACAGAATATATTAAATATTTTGATTAACAATTATTCCTTTCTCCGCATTATTTCGTTACTTATTTCTCTAAGCGATTTCTACTAAGTATAATATTGCTTGAATTCAACGTATTTAATCGTTGATTCTTTTTTTAACTATAAATCACGCTCCCTCGTTAAGACGCCTGTACTTGACAATTCCTGTCAAATTATATTTAGGCTTGTCTACTGATATTTTTTCACAAAATTATCGCGATTAAAATTCAACAAAATCAACAACCAATAAATAAAAAATAGCACGTAAATAACAAAAAAAACGACAAAAAAAATAGGAATGCAAGCGAAAAATCTACCACGCAAATATTAATTTTGGTGAAGAAAGGAACGATCGGAACTCCCCTTTTTTCCCTAATAGTTATATATATAATATATATATATCTGTCTTCTTAAATGAACGCGTGTAAAGCGAATTTTTGTTATTGTTGCTGCTGCAATTGTTGCAACAATGGACACACCTCGACCAGCGGCGTACCCAAAATATCTTGACAAACTTGATTCATGTCCTGCTCTATCATGAGCGACGATATCTGATCCTCACTCAGCATTTCGACGCTAAGAAAAGTTACAAATGAAGATTAGTTATTTCGGTCGAATTCAGTAGAAAAAGAAGATAAGAATTGAATATACCTCGCTAAACTTTCATTGTCAGAAGTCTCCTCATCAGGATTCAGGTAACTCATAGTTTTTTCCAAAGGACTCGGTACTTTTTTACCCTTGATTTCAATTTTTTCCGATTTTTTAACTTCTTCCACTTTCTCGGCGGGTTTTCCATCGCCTCGGAATCTCTCCGAGAGGTTGCCTATGTCGAGCATCATTATACCGTGGCTTAGCAGCTCAGCAGCTCTTTCGACGGTTCCGGTACTCCAGAGCATGTCCAGTGATTGGCGACGACTAGAACTCGCTGGAGAAAAAAAAAAATAAATACCCGGGAATGAAATAAAACTGATTGATATTTGTTGATTATATTTACTGGAACTTCCGCAGCTGGTTTCTCCGGCTACTGAACTCCTCGATATCCAATTGGCCAAACTGCCGTCTAATCTTCCTCTGCCTTTCGTCGAAGGGCTTCGAACGACTTCCGATTTCGCTTCCTCGCTCAAGCTCAACTCGTTGTTCTCGAGCATCGCTGGAAGAGATTTTTGATTTATCAGTTGTTTTTTTCTTCTATCCCGACTGGCATCGTCGCGAATAATAGTTGGGGCTCCGGGCAATATTTTCGGGACAGCCGTTGTGGTCGTGACGGCTTCGATTATTCCAGGTTGACTTCCGTTCTCCGGGCTCAATTCGCTTGGCAATGGCTTGTAAGGTATCTGGTCCTCGTCGTCGGAATAATTGTCAGTGTTGAAATAAACCTCGTCAGGTGAATTATTGAGACTTATTTCCGTCCACTCGTCACCGTTGTGCGAATTCTCGACGTTGCTCGTCGCTTTGGCGTCCCGCGAGTCCTCGACGATCTTCTCCTCTTTAGGTTTACACTCGTGTTTTCTTTTGACAAGTTCCTCGCTCGTGATATGAACTTTCTTCTCGGTGGGTGATAAAATTTTCGCGAGATCTGATAACCGTGAGGACGAACTCGTTGTACGGACGTCTTTCGAACCAGGAAACTTATTCGCGTCGCCAGGAGTCGCCATACTTCGAGGTCTCTCGCGTTTTATGTACTTTCGTGGCTCAGTTGATGATAAATTCAAACTGCTCAGACTCAGATATTCGGACGGACGTTCGCTCTCCATCTTGAAAGAATTCCCAAACTCTAATCATCAAAACGTTTCGTTTGATTAAATTTTATTTTAAACATTTTTTTTTACCTTCTTTGGTACTGGACACGGTGCATTCGGCGTCACTTTTTCCGGAAGACGAAGATATTCATCACTCGTATAATCGGTACTGTCGGGCGAGCCTGTTATACTCGAATCCGATGAATTACGAGCAGCAGGTTGGTCGCCAGACTTTTTCGTGTCGTTGCTCGCTTCCTGACTTTTCGAGTAGTCTCCGAGTCCATCGTAGCGCCTCGTCTTGAAATAATTGAGCACAAAAGTAATGTAAAATTCATTTTATCAGTATTTTAACAAAATCATTCATTCAATACTTACTCTATGAATCTCATCGCTTATCCTCTCGAGGTTTCTCAGAGCTTCGGCATACGTCATTTTAGCCTCAGCGACCGATCTTTCTAGGATGCTCACGCGAGTCTTTTGATCCTCCAAGGTTTGATTAAATTGTGCCTTCATCTCGTAGTAAGGTCTGCATAAAATACACAGTAATTGAAAAATTATTCGACTTTTGTGATGTCGTGTCTAGGTTGCAATTTGATCATAAATACTTTTGAATACTTAACTTTATCTCTTGATACACAGAATCAAAGTGGATAAAAAAATCACAAGCAAAAACGTGGATGAAAAAACATCAACCAAACGATAAAATCGAAATAAAAAGATTGTTCAAATTATCGTTGAACATCGAGAAAAAAAAATGAAAATTAAATACTAAACTACTTACAACATGAGCAAGGTGTGCCTGTAGGCGATACTGTTTATCAGAAGCAAGCTGCGACGTGCACCCATACTGCCAACATGAACACAACCAAAAAAGTGACATCAATTTTCTAATTTTTACTACGGATGGAAAAAAATACATCGCTAGTCAATGCGCAGTTGGCACAAAAAATTCATTTGAAATTGCATTCGAGTATTCAAGAGTTAATAACTTGAGAAAAATCTTTTCCACGAAAATAAAAAACGTCCATCGCAAAAATTCCCATGCTTGGATGCTGGTTTAAAAAACTAGCAGTTGGAAAATCTTTTCAATATTGATAAATAATTCGAGTAGAGCTCAAAAGGGGAAAAACTTTCTTCTTGGGTCGCTCTAGAATTAAGCATTCGGGAAACAAACGAAACTGAAAATATATATTTCAATAAAAGAGAAGTGCGTGCAAGGCTTACCTCGATTTCGCTATGGCTCTTTTAAGCTCTCTCTGAAGTTTTTGAACATTGTGCTCGGCTTTGTGATATAGTGCCGTGGTGTGCCTGTGTTCGGCCTCAGAAAGAGCTCTTTCGTGTTCAGATTCATTTACTCTCGACGTAGCATGGTTCAGCATTTCCTTGAAGAATAAAAAGAAATATTGCTCCAATTTCTTCAAAGCCATAAGGTATCAAATAATTTTTTTTCATATAAAAATAGATTATACAATTGAAATTTTACCTGCCAAGCATGATCGAAGCATCTCCCTTCCGTTTTGAGACCTTCCTCGGCCAAGTAAACCATTTCTTTGGCAGCGGCATGTTGGCCGTTGGCTCTCTCGAATCTGATGGCTGCTTTCTGAGCTTCGCGCAATGCCTGCGTAAAATAATTGACATTAAAAAAATTACAATTTTGAAACAAAAGGCCAAATTTATTTTATTTTTCTTACCTCTTTCGCTTTAAATCTTGCGTCATAGTAAGGCCTTGATTTTTCTATACAAGCGCCGAGCTTCTTTGCCAAATTGTCTATATTCACAGTCGACTCGCAAAGCAACTCTCTGAAAGTCGCTCTTGCCTCCTTGCAAACAAATCATTGTTTTTTTTTGTTTATTTTATTCCAGCGAGCAAAAAGTTAAAATAGTCCTGCTTTCAACTCTTTAGGATCGTAAATCATTTTTAGTCAGAGACAAGCGAACGATTTGTCTCAATGAAACGTCTTGGAACTCGTCAAAGATCAAGGAAGAACTATTATCCATTTGTCGAGAGAACATATACAGGGTAATCATGGTCAATAAAATGTAATAATCTTTGGCTTCTTTTTTTCAAAGTGTGCTCGCGACACTGCTCACTCGATACGCAAAGCATTGCGGATAAGTACTCGATTTTCTCATTATTTACACTGACCCAAGTCGTTGAAATAGGACAATCGCATACGAGAAAAAAAAAACGAGGAAAACATCGACTGTTCGGTTAATGAATTTTCTACTTACGTCCAAATCAACTTCTAATTTATTAATGTCGTCAGTCGCGGTGTTAAGCCGTTCCAATTCGATCTGGAACAGAAAAAAACTTCCGTTGATTCCTCACGAAGATCTTATTATCGTTACATTTTTTAAAATAAGATTCGGATCCGGGGTTATAATTTTGATATGTGTCAATACGGTGCAGACGGAATTCGTGCTCCACTTCGTTATTTCGCGGCGTCATTAAACTGGTTTTACCTGAACCCGCGGGTCAACCGCATCGTCGATTCGATCAGCATCGTTGGCACAATCATTTTCCACTCTTTCACTCATTTGTACGGTCAAAACAATGTTTTTTAGGTAAATTCACTCATAGCCACCTGCGATCGTCTGCTATGTGTCGGTCGGCCATCTTGGATATCATTTTATTTGTAAAAAATCGAATATACATGTGTAAGTCGGCTACGGTGGCGGACAGACGTTGGTCGCGACTCAGGATGTTTTTTTTTGAGGAACAACGCTGCGATTGTCAACTCCATCCAACCAAACCTGGATATTTATTTTTCATTGCATAATTCGAAGTTATTAGGACTTTTTGTTAAAATTTTAGTAATATTGTTTCCCTGGATCTTATTGCGTGTCATTTATCGCCATCTTGACTTTCAATTGGACTTTCGAGACCGGCGGATTTTATTTAGGACTTTAGCAATTCCGTGTCACAAAATTGGATTAATCAAGTCTTATAAAATTGTATCAAGGCGTCGCGGCGAGTGGAATTGATCGGATTGGCGCTAGAGCCGAGTCTTCCTCGTGCATGCATGCATGCATGGGCACTGAATTTTGTAGGTCACGTGATTTTTCACTAGCTGACGATAAGTTTAGAAGTAGATAAAACTGCATCTGATAAAACATTAAAATTTTCATTTCAAACATAATTCGAGCAAGAGCTCCACAAAACTAAAAGTTTTATTTTTATATTGTATTGTCAAAATTATTTATCTCTTTTACCCATAGGTCAAAAATTCACAACTCTTTTCGCGCCAAAAACATGTTTGAAAATTCAAATTCAATCCTACAAATGTCGCGTCTATTTTTCTATGATATTTGACGACCGAAAAATATTTGAAAATGTTAAAAAAAATTAAAAGTTAGCCGCCAAGATATAGCGGTCGACATAGTTGACAGAAAATTCCAACAGAGGTCACAGCGATGCAGTGCGAGCTTCGAAATGTGTACGAAGGCCACTGCTCACCGTATAATCCCCACGCCGGCTCATTATATTTTTCCGTAAAAGTCCCCGCCAAGTCCAAAGCCCCCGAACGAGTGCCCCGATCGCTCGTGAGTACGAGAGAGAGAGAGAGAATGAGCAAGAAAGAGAAAAAGAGCGAAAGAGAGAGGGGAGGGGATTTTCTGTTTCTTCGTACCTCATACACATTTCACTCGGATTCGCGCTCAGTGTGCTCGGTGTCGGAATAACAGGTGGATTAATTTTTATCGGGCACCAGCGTCGTGGCCGCAAGCGCGCTTTTTTCCCCTCCCCGTGTTTTGGTGTTTACAAAAACGTCAGTCGCCAAATCGCGCCATCACATTGTGATCAACGTGATTCATTGTCCGGTGAGTGAAAGTTTTGTAAACACGAAATTAAATGAGCACGAAGAATAAGAAATCAAGTTGAAAACAAATCTCTATCGGAGCACGTAGAAAACGTGTTGCGATTAGGGATTTCAGGACGAACTCATTCGGAAATTTCATCGTAATCGCGCGTCTTGGATTTTCATACAAAAATTCATATCCTACCGATCATTTCGCTCTGATAAATCAAAAAATACATGAATCAAAACTTTCGTGTTACTTGAGTACGTTGACACTAATTTATTACATTTTGTGTACGTAAAATGTACGAAAATTATTTATTTATTTCAAGTTAAAAACACAACGTCTCGCTGAATTTTCTCGAATTTTATGTTTTTGTTTTTTTTCCAATGAACTTGATTCATGATGGAAAAAATTCATAAATTCGGTGTTGGATCGAAATTATCTTGTGTTTATACCCGCAATAAATGATTTGAAGTTTAATACTCGTCTAACCAGGACGCAGATTATCGTATCTCGACGTGCACGTTGAAATCCCTCTTCGCAGTTTACCAGTGTCGTGATTAATTTCAATATTCTCTCCGATAGTACGTATCTTTTCCTCTCTTCCTTTCTCTCTCCGTTTCAACGCCCACTTTACTCCCTTTATCATCGTCCTGGAGCGTTCTACACCCGGAGTTCGAATTTCCACAGAGATAAATCATCAAAATTAATTTCCTGACCACGAAAAAAAAATCTTCCACGCGAGCAAAAAACGTCAACGAGTAATTTTTCATCTCGAACGTTTCTTGAGTATAAAACGTCAGGAAAATGAGCATTCAGGAATGTACGAGCAAAAAAATGAGTTTTTATTATCTACGAGTTTATCGAGGTGAAAAAAAAGGTTGGAAAAAATCTTTTTTCCTTCGTCCGATGTATGTGCCGGTTGGAATTGTGTTTGGAACTTTTTTGTCGGGAACGGTCAAGAGTGACCGTATGGCACAGATGCCCCAGCGGTCTCTCGGAGCTTCAGCGGGATAAGGACGAATAACCGCCGCGCGGCGGGCAGGGGGGGGAGCTTCGGTCGCGCGGAGTGGGGGAAAAATAAGAAAGGTGGGGTAACTCTACTCTCCGACGAGTCCCGCGGTCGCTACGTACAAAAGCGCCGCGCTGCCTCTCTTTTGCTCTTCTCGGATCTTCAAGTGTAACCCATACAGAAATCCTTGTTTATGTTTACACTCTCGTACACGTCCTCACAGTTTGTCTACCTGTACTCGCTGATGTACGCCAGGACGAACAAAAGATAGTTTTGCCTTCGTTTCATCTCGAATCTTCAATCTTTATTTCTCACCTGGAATAATTTCTGCTCACTTTACAATCGTACTTAAAATTTGCATCTCTAATTTGTGTACTCGTGGACATTTTTATCGTTATTTTTGAAATTTTACTCACAGCGTTATATATGAATCTATTAATTTGTACATTTTTAAATACTTTTTTTTAAAATTTAATAATTTTAATTTACGAAAAATGTTCAAATTGCTTTTTTTCGAGCTTCGAGAGTGAAATTATTTTTGCTCGGTGGCAGGTTGGTAACTACGTGCAATAGGAAAGTGTAGGTCGGGTAAATGGTTGTGACGATGAATACGAGAGCGAGGTGGTAAACGGAGAAGAATTTATTCATTTATATATATATATATTTGTACATGGGATCGAAGTGCAGGCTAGCGTGAAAGCGCGTCGAGACTCGATATCGCGAACGGCCACGGAGATCGACTCCAGAGAGAATTAAAAACGAAAAAGAGAGAAAAAAACGAGTGAATTATATTCTTTAAAATAAATTACGCTCCAGCACGTTTCCTTCCTTCATGATTTTCCATTTCGTTTTGTCTCGCTCGTTTCTCTTCACTTTCCATTTTTTCACGTTCTTTTTCCTCTCTCATTATCATTTCAAATACGTTATTTTCTCTTGTTGATTTTTTTCAAGCCAATGTCGCTGCGGGAAGATTTTTTTTTTCGCGGTGACATTGAATTTTTGAATGGACGAGGCAGGTCGCGTTTGAAAGACGAAAATAAGAGGGAAATTGATAACAACTTCCGCGAAGACGAGATTTCAGTCAATTCCGCTGAGAATTTCCATGCCTGTCCGAAAATTGCAGAGAATTATTGCGATGGTCGATAATCATCGAAAATCGATGATTAAAAACAATTTCCGCGATTTTTTCCCATCGTGGAAAAAATTAACTAAAATTACTTTGAGGGATTTTTATCGAAATATATTTCGTTTAACATATTTTATCACTTTTCTCTAAGCTGCGAAAAATTCCACTTGTATAAATCAGTCATCCTTTCATCAGGATTGCCGAGAATTATTTTACGATCGATAATATAAATCCAAAAAATTAAAAATTAAAAAAAATATGAAGGAAGAATTTCGTATTCAATGTTTTTTAGCATCAACACGTAGTAAAATTGAGCTAAAATGATTTTGATGTTCGTAATGAGTTATGATTTCTCGTTTCTAGTTTTGTAGAAAAAAAAATGAGGAATATTTTTCACTTTTTTCTTCGAACTGGAAAAAATTTCCACTTGTATAGATTGGTCGTCCTTTCACGAGGATTCCTCTGTGACCTTCGTGCGTCAGCGCAAAACGCGCACAAGAAGGGAGAAGGAGAGAGAGAAAAAGAGAGAGAAAGGATGCGCAGCAAAAAATACACGCGAAACGCTAATCTAACGATATGACAAGAAGAGTGAGAAAGATTGAGAGAGAGAAAGAGAGAGACAGACATTCGAGTCTCTCGATGATTTCCGGCTTCTCCGAAGAGTAATTGCTCGCTTCATTCGCGCCTGACAATAAAACTCTTGTGCATGATAAAAAAATGACTATTTCAATTTATGTCATTTTTCACTTACTCAGCAATTCGATGCTTTTACATCTTATCCAATGAAAAATATTCCAGACGGATATTTTTGTTTTAAATTAAGAAGTTTCGATATCAGAATATAGACAAATGCATTTTAAACTCACGGGGAATTAAAAAAAGGATAAGACTATGATGAAATTGGTGAGAATGTTCATATACGTCAAATAACTAAGAACTAATTTTTTCATATTTTTTATCCACTTCGTTCTTGGGCAATCGACCAACTATATTTTATGTATAAAAAACATTTTTATTGTTCTCTGTAAATGTGAGGACGAAAATCTCTAAAAAATAATATTCTCAAATTTTTCTTTCCAAATTTTATCAAATTCTTATCATTTTCAGTGTCGAAACTTTTTGCTTTTGAGTTATTATCATATTTACTTGTTTGAAAATGAGAGAAGAAAAATTAATTTAAGGATCGTTAAATTGGGATTGAACGGAACTGATAACCCACTCGTCAAAATGAAAAATATGTTTTTTAATTATTTTTACATTTTTAAAAGATAATAATATGATGAAATTTATCGGTTTCGCAGGCGTTTCGTTACGGTGCTCGAACTTTCGCGATTTGATCCCCATTCCGGGGAAAATCCCATGTACAAACAGCGATTAATAATTACTCATCCTGCTCCATAATAATTAATCCCCGGATTTCGTAAACGCGTTCCGTTTGCCCGAGCATTATCGCAAAACTCGATATCGCGGCTTTATCAAAAGTATTGCAGAAATTTACAATAATAACAACCGCAATAATAATTCAATTGGACGTTGATAGATCGAAAAAGACGAAATACTTTCTCCAAATACTTTCACGCTCGCTGATTCATTTCCATTTTATTTTTTTTTACTTTTATCTCAATTCTATTTTTTTCTCACAGATGCAAAAATGAGTAAAAAACATCGCGCGATTGAGAAATCAGTTTTTTATCATAATTTTAGCGCGTGGAATTTTAATTTGAATAAAAAATGAATAAATTCTCCGTCGTGACCGTGAAATACATCGAAACGTTTATTATAGCGAAGAAATGAATGAATATCGTTGACCAGATGGCAGACGGGAGCTGCAGCGATGGCGAGACACATTGTCACGATCGGTTAGCATGATCCTGGCGCATATAAAACGTCCGAGAAATTGACGTCGACCGTCCGGCGCCGAACGGCAGGCCGCGAGTTTTGTTTAGTCTCTTGACTCGCTTTTCACCTCTCGCTCCCTTTTCCCCTACTCGATTACCGTCTGTCTATGATTCTCCTCTTTCCACTTCGTCGCTTAGCACGATTATTCGTGAAAAATTGCGAGAAACGAGGATGGCTCGTCTTTCATAACCTCACGCGTGTCATACGATCCTTCGGATATAAAATTTACGATGAAAAATTGTTTCTATTGCCAGCGGAAAATTTTTTTGATCTCGAGACCATTTTTCATGGTTGATAAATCGGTTTTTGTTGGTTTATTAATTTTTTTAATGTGTTTATTTTGTTGTTTTTATTGTTCGGCTTACAATGGCGGACGGACATTTTGTTCTTTTGAGTCGCATTTCATTTTCGGTCTCCTCGGCTAACCTCGAAGCACTCCGACGAGGAGAGTCCTGTTAGCTGGTTAGATGCATGAAAACCGGTACAAGGTGGTATAATGGACAGAGACAGGAAATGACAACCGACCATGACCGGAGACCCGCAGAATCGTCCCCATTGTTTTCCCTCTATCTTCCTCCTCGTCTTACTTTTTTTTTCCTTCAAACGTCTTTCTCTTTTTTCAAGCATTCGATTTTTTACACGGTCGAACGTTTCTCTCGAAAACGTTATTTTTTTCAATACTCATGTGAGTAAAACGCAAAAAACTCGACGAAAATATTTTAATAATTTAAAATAAAAATTAAAAAAATTAATTTTTATAAATGGAATAATCAAAGAATTTTTGTATTTTTAAAAGTTTTTGTTAAATTTTGGTTGTCATGAGCGCCATTTTGTATTTTTCGTAATTTTGTCTCGCCGACGATTTTCCTCAGCGCGCCATGTGCGAGAGTTTAAAGCTCAATTTCAGTATGGTGAACATCGTTCCGTCCTTTAATTTCTGTAACGATCCATCTGTCCGGTGTCTGCGTGTATCCGAGTGTTGCGCGTGTGGGTGGACGGTTCAGAGGCGTGCGAAGAGCGTGCGATACCTAAGCCGCGAGTTCTCTCGATCGGCGATCGGTCTACGCCCGGTGGCTGGCACCGCCATCCTCCTCCCGTGGCACACAGACACACGCGCGCGCGCGAGAGCTCGTTCATTCGCCACTCATTCTCCCCGAATCCTCCGTCTTCCCGTTCCCCGCGGTCGTTGCTTGCGATCGCTACCGCAATTGAGGTATCTCGTCGCTCTTATCCCGATCCTCCACCACCAGATTTTTCCACTTGCGCCTCTATTTCAAAGCAACTCGAAAGAACTTGCGAAGATGCCAAATACTCGGTTTTCCGCCATTTTGAAAATAATGGAAAATAGCAAAAAAAGTTTTGAATACAATTGAAGTGACCTGTCGACACGATAGACGTGAAAGGATTCTTTCATCTTATTTTTGAATCCAAATGCAATACAGTTTTGAGTCAAGAAAACGCTAAAACTTGGTCCGCCGCCATTTTGAGAATAATGGAAAATTGAAAAAATGTTTTGAATGGAATCTAAGCGACTTGCGGACACGATAGACATGAAAGGATTTATTCATCTTATTTTTGAGTCCAAATGCTAAATAGTTCTGAGTCAGGAAAACGCTAAAAACTTGGTCCGCCGCCATTTTGAGAATAATGGAAAATTGAAAAAAAAGTTTTGAATACAATTGAAGCGACGTGTGGACACAATAGACATGATAGGATCCATTCATCTTATTTTTGAGTCCAAATGCAACATAGTTTTGAGTCAAGAAAACACTGAAAACTTGGTCCGCCGCCATTTTGAGAATAATGAAAAATTGAAAAAATATTTTCAGTACAATTGAATCGACGTGTGGACACGATAGACATGTAAGGATTCATTCATCTTATTTTAGAGTCAAAATGCTGAATAGTTTTGAGTCAAGAAAACACTAAAAACTTGGTCCGCCGCCATTTTAAGAACAATGAAAAATTGAAAAAAATGTTATATGTACAATTGGAGCGACTCGTCAACACGATATAGACTTCAAAAGATACTTTCCTTCATATAGTTTTTTAGTTATAAATACAAGAAAACCCCAAAAACTTAGTTCGCCGCCATTTTGTTTTCGAATGATCAGAAAATGGCACCAACGCGATTCAGCCATCTCGCCATCATTACAATTCGAAAGCAGGATCATCCGAACGTCTTCTCGTCCTTTCTCCTTCTCTTTTATTATCCTCAAGATGCAAATCTGAAAGAATGCATCAAAGTACCAAAAAAGTCGACCAGTCGCCATCTTGTACCCGAGAACTGAAAAAAATGACCCAAAAATGGAGAACAATAAGCAAACAACGGAGCGGTTTCGTTTTTCCTCTTTGTCTCGAGTGCTCTCGCACTCGCGACACAAAAACTCAATGATTGTCGAGATTTTCGTAACGATAGAGCCGGTGTCCATGCGCATTGTAGGTTACCTTTGAAATCTTCACGTGAAAGGAAATTATACGGGATTTTATCTCGCTCGGCGGTATGCGCCAGGCTGCTCTCCGTGCGCGTTGTTTAGTCACGTTTTATCCTTGAGTAAAAGCTTTCTTGATTCGTCCATGATCCGGCTGACAACGAGAATAAATTCTATTTTGGATCAACTTTTAAGTATGTAGTGCGCGATTGAACAAAGTCTGCATATAGTGTGTCTCGCGATTAAAATCATACGTAAAAACCATACTAAAAACTTAACTAAAAACCTTCGAAAAACGCACCGCTCGTCATAACCGTGAAAAAATTTTATCACCGTTCGCAGACACTCGCCCTCGACCTCGAACGTCACTGGACCAAGATCTCCTCCTCAAGGTTAACCTTTCATTCCGTAAACAAATAATTAAAAAAAATAAATGACGCATACGAGCTGGATCACAAACGGAGTCGATTTAGCGATAATGTATTCGTGAAAAAGAATCAGAAAAAAAACCGGTTTCGCGTCACGAGTCTACGAAAATGAGAGAAATATGAGTTCGAAATGAGCTCGTTGGATTTTCCCAAGATGGCAAACGTTTGTAAACATTTCGCGGAAGAGATAATTTTTTGTTATCGCGTTCGAAAGGCGTGTTTTCGTCCCATTATTGTTCGTTCGAGTTTCGAGATTCTTCAAAACGCTGAAGGAACTCGGGGTTACGGAGTCGGGCTTGGTGAAAGTGCGAGTCGGGAAGGCATCGCCGAGAGAGAAAGAGATTTTCTAAACGATTGCATATCCGCTGTATAAAAATAGTTCCATTTTCGTCCGCTAGGCGAGAGATCGGCGCAGTCGCTGGCGACGAGCCGTTTCCACGTCAGATTCGATTGCCTCGGGCATTTAAAACGAAGAGACTGTTTCTCCGGACAGGCTGAGGTTAATGACTCGCGCTCAAAATACACGAAATATTAATTCACAAAAATACAAAAAAATTCATCCACAATTCAAGAATGTTGCAACATGCGCAAAAAATAATTTAGCGAATAAAAGAATGATTGAAATTCCGTTTTCATTCCATGGTACGTTTGTGTATGAATCCGATCGTGAGAAAAAAAATGTGTGTGGTCATGTTTCTCGAAAGATCCGAAAAGTCTTTTCGGTCTGAGCATGCGACCATCCACTGATGTCGGTTCTTTGTCAGTTCTTTGACAGCTCTCAACTTTTGACGAATTCAAAATCTTAAATGAGAAATAATTGTGGTGCTCAAACACTGTTTTTTATTTCTCTCTCTCCAGATCTCATTTTCTAAAAAAAGCAACCACAAAAAAGGAATTATATTAATTTATGAGGATGAAAATTATGACCTTCATTTGACTTGAAAATTCTATTCTTAGTATGTCGGAGGACAGTTTCAGGGTTGAACGGACAAGAAATGCTCGAGGGCTCGAGGTACGTTGATAACAGGATAATCCGGCAGAGAGCTTGATCCGTACTCATTCGTATATGGAAACTGGTTTACGAGACGTTTTGCGCGATGAGAATGAAGACGGGAAGATAGTAGTGACCATCCAGAGAAATAGACGAGAGTAAAATATACATTCGTGCATCACTTACGCGCGTCGAATACAAAAGAGAGCTGACACGTGTCTCGTAACTCTAACCCTCGCTATTCTTCGGAAGATTCTCGCGCAGATTCTTCAAAACTCGACCTTCGTATATTCTAACGACGAAATAATAACAACGCAAATGCGGAACGATCACTGAATCAAGATTTGTCACGTCAGGATCACGTGACGCGATTTTTTGTCAAATTACATTCAGGGCCATTTTGGTACCATTTTTTATAAATACATATTGATTATTCTTAGTCGTTTTTGTTCCTACGATCAATTTACCGTTGACGTTTCATCCAATAAAACTCGATGGCCATTTCGTTACCATTTTGGTACCATTTTTTTAAAATACATATTGATTATTCTTAGTCGTTTTTGTTCCTACGATCAATTTACCGTTGACGTTTCTCCCAATAAAACTCGATGGCCATTTTGTTACCTTTTTTGTACCATTTTTCAAAATGACCTTTTTTTTTCGTTTTTTTCTTTCCGCATTGGTCAATTTTCCGTTGCAGTGATTTCAGACCTCAACCCATACGAGCTCTTGGTTTTTTACGCTCTGAGGACACTCGTTAATTTACATCCAATTAACGTCGATACTAAATTGCTTGTACCGTCGTCCGGCTAATGGAGGCTGTAAAAGTATGACGCTGAGTATTCAGGGAGGAGTACAGTTTCACCTTGAAGATTATGCAATCCAATTTCTATACATATATTTTATATACACCAGCTAGACAGTGCATAGGACCTGTTGTGGAAAATCGTCGTGTATCTATGTTTTAACGCGCATATATTAAAATACACACGAAGCTCCCATCGATCGAATGTCGATCCTGCGTCACTTCGTCACTCGATCGTCACGCCCGCGGCTATATTCAGTGACGAAAAAGCGTCTGGAATATGTTTGAACCATTTTAATTTTTACAAATTTAATTTTTACAAATTTTATTTTTACTATTTTAATTTTTACTTATTTAATTTTTACTAATTTAATTTTTACTAATTTAATTGTTACTAATTTAATTTTTACTAATTTAATTTTTACTAATTTAATTTTTACTAATTTAATTTTTACTAATTTATATTAGTTGGTTCAATTCAATATTTCATTGGATCTATTAAATATGGACGAATCAATTAAATATTTCATTGGAAATGGCCATCTTTTTTTTCAGTGTACTAATTTAATTTTTACTAATTTAATTTTTACTAATTTAATTTTTAAAAATTTAATTAATTTTTACAAATCATTACAAGACCCAAGGACGGAAATGTAACGATTCGTCACTGATTTTTAACCCAGTGAGCCACTTAAATCCATCAACGCGATATTATATATTCTCTAATTGGCGAGCGAAAGTTATTCTTCTCGCTCGTTTACGATATGTGTGATGTATATATAAATTTGCGTTGCTTCGTCACGTATGTAAGTATCCACGCGGGCGCATCTTCGTCTCATTTTCTATTTTCCACAACGAAAAGTGCTCATCGTTCAATTATTCATGCCCCGCACGTGTGTCACGCCTAACATTTCAATGAGTCACACACGCCGTCCATACCTCGCGTACGATAAGAAAACCTTTGTCACTCTCGAGTAAAACAACACGGGTAACGAGCGAACGGTATCGGCCGAACTGTATCAATAGTGAAGAAAAACGAGGGAAAAAATTGAGAACGCGAGAAAGAAAGGAATCGGAGCGGAGGTTGCGATCGAGCGCGAAACGATCCGATCGTTGAATATTCATTGTCATTTTTTTTATACGGTTACAACATTTTTATTCCACGTTGCGTTCCAACGAGATCGTGGAATGCGATATATTCAATCATTAATGACTTCAGTGATTGGAAAAACGAAGGTCGCTTATGTTTGATCGCGAATTGATCGGTCTCATCCTCGATCGTTTTATCCGATTGTGTTCGATTTTAGGTCGTTGGTTTTTTTACTGATTTTACTCTCTACTGGCTTGTAAAAACTGCACTCAAAATTTTTGGTATTAAGATCATGAATAAATCGGTTAATCTCAATCTCGACTGCTCTCTCTGATTTTACTTTCGATTTTATGTTGATTTTTTTACTGATTTTTCCTGTGACTCGTAAAAACTGCAATCGAAGGGTTTTTAGATCGTTTTCGCTGATTACAATTAAAATAATTATTTTCTATTATTTTTCTTTATTCATTTTTTCTGGCTCGTAAACTACACTCAAAGGGTTTTTGGAATTACCCAGCGGAAATATTTCTGTCCAATTGGAAACGTTGACCACGAGCGAGAAAAATAGTGATACGTGTTTCCTCGTGTTTTGGTTGAAACTGCTTACGTATTTGGCTCATAAAAAAAAGAAGAACGAAGAAAGAGCCAAAAAACTGCACTCAAAATTTTTGATATATGTTTGATCATGGAGACTAACCGATTTATATGTTTGATCCATGATCAAACATATAAATCGGTTAGTCTCATCCTCTCGACTGCTCTCTCTGATTACTTTCGATTTTTGGTTCATTTTTTTACTGATTTTTCCTGTGACTCGTAAAAACTGCAATCGAAGGGTTTTTAGATCATTTTCTCTGATTATAATTAAAATAATCATTTTCTATTCTTTTTCTTTACTAATTTTTTTCTGGCTCGTAAACTGCACTCAAAGGGTTTTTGGAATTACCCAGCGGAAATATTTCTGTCCCGTTGGAAACGTTGACCACGAACGAGAGAAATAGTGATACGTGTTTCCTCGTGTGTTTTGGTCGAAACTGCTTACGCATTCGGTTCATAAAAAAAAAAAGAAGAACGAAGAAGGGGCCAAACCGAGTGACTCCTCCGTTGCATATCGTTCATCTGCTTTCGAAATGTTCGCCCGCCGACTTCGTGAAACACTCCCACGGACGTTTCCCCCATAATTCCCGTTCCCCTTGGCACATGTACCTGTGACGTCGTGTAAGATTATGTATACAAGAGAGCACACAACACACCTTTGCGAAAGGTTAGTGCACCTTTCGTCGAGGAAGTGACATTTGAGATACTCCTCGCCAGGACTGAATCACGACGTTCCCCATCGTCATCCCAGTTAATCATTTTCTAGGCGAAAATTAAAGCTCTCGTGTTAAACATTTAAATATTTTTAATATTTTTAAAGTAATATGGCTATGGTACGATTTTCTACTTTGAGATCCAAAAAAATTAGATAATTTAAAGATCAATGAAATGAAAACGTCCAAATTTCATCAAGATTTACCACATATAGCTTTTGAGATATTAATTATTTCAGATCAGAAAAATATTTTTTATATTTTTAAGGTAATATGGCTATGGTATGATTTTTTATGTTGAGATAAAAAAAATTAGATAATGTGACACACATGTGATGATTTGACACACGGTCATATATGGCCGCGTCAAAGTTAATCACGAACATTGACAAATAAGTCAATATTCTAGATTACTAGAATTTAAATTTGTGTGCAACTGGTAAAATAACTTTTAAAAATTAAATGTACGAAAAATTTACCACATTCACCACATATTTTCGGAAATATTGTAAGTTTTTAACAAGCATGTATTACTATTTGCGTGAGTAAGAGAGAGAGGTCCGATGAGTTGAAGATTTTGAGGTTAGTGATGTGAGTCAAGTTGCGAACAAATGTAAAATCCGATTTAAGAAAAAAGTCAATTCGGGCTTTTTAAGAGTATAAAAATAAAGAAAATACTTTCGATTTCAAGTACGCATCCGACTTTCCCAAAGAATTGTTCATACATTGGTGATAATTGACAACAAAAAAATCTTTTTTTATAGTTCGTCAACAACTTATCTGCATCGTCTATATCACCTTATGATATTTTTGTACTTGAATTTTTTAATTTCGCTAATAATAAAATAATAAAAATCGATACACTGTATTCGAATTTCTAATTTTCCATAAAATTGAAATATCGTGCAAATGAAGGATCGCATCAGGAGATCGAATCGGGAATCAAAAAATTTTGATGACACTCGAAGTTTTTTTATTTCTTCTCGACACCCGTTATCGGGCAGGGCACTCAAACCAATTTCGAATATCGCGTTTGTGATTCTCGCCGCGAACGGCGTGTACCAAAACTCGCAACTCCCACACGGCCGCACTCACAGACACGAACTCTTTGTCACATTGTCGGCATTTCTGTTTCTCTGTACACGTGGGAGGAATAGGAAGTCGAGCATTAAAACTGGGCAAACCTCCGCCACGATATCTCTCATTGTTCTCACTCGTCGCGTGTCTCCAGTGCAGACAGAACTGAAATTATTTTACCGAATCAAGCCAAAACTCCCCCCGTCGTCGATTTACCGCTCGTACATCGTGGGAAAAAATCAATTCAAAAGTTGCATCGTCAGGGAAAAAAATCGTCCTTCTGGAGTAAAAAAAATTATTTTATGCAATAAATTAAAAAAAAATCATTTTAAGTAAATGAAGATTTATAAATAAATTTCTAAAATATCAAAAAATTAAAATACGAGTTTTGTATAAAAATTCACTTCATTATAAAATAACAATTGAAAAAGTGAAAGACGAATCGAAATAACTTTTATTTTCTATCAACACCGCGATGAATCGTCAAAAATTTTAGCAAAAATTCGAGTCACCCGTTAAATGGAGAGTTGCTCTCACTATCGTGCTGGACGGACTGGCACACGGTGACGCGAAGCGAAGAATGAGCGAACACGAGAGTTGGCATGCTGGCAAAAGCCTCGATGCCGCTTCTCTGTCATTATTTTCAAATGGGAAATTTATGATCTTTGAAGAAAAAAATCATGAAAAAAAGCTAAGAAATATGTATGGATATAGCGAGAATAAGTGGAACGAGCGAGATTTCTCGTCTCGAATCACTTCCACTAGTTCCCGAGAGATAATTACGACACGATATAGAAATTGCGATTTAGGAAATTTCTCCGTTGTTACAAAAATCATTTCTTTTTCATGAATAATGCATGCCAAGTTAATCAAATTTTTCGGATTACTTCCAAGATAAGTGAACAGGAATTTTCTCATTTTTGGCCACGATCCGAAAGTAAAATTTATTTCGAAAGCGACTCTTTTTGTTTGGAAAAAAAAGAAAGTGCTAACGAGAAGAAAAAATACTCCTACGAAATTCGGATTATGGAGAGAAAAAAATGACTAAAAATGAAAAAGAATATGTATCGTAGTCACGCATAGAAAGTATTTACAATCGTAGGGAAATCTGTGTAAAAGCGTGCGAGTTTGTGAGCCCGGGAACCCGGTAGAAAGTGAGTCGCGTGGAATACCGAAAGAAACACTGTGCATGGAAAAAAAAGGATGAACGCAACTAGAATCTGCACATCCGCCTCCAACGTGAAATCAAAATTGCATTCGCTGGTCTTTGAATTTTTCACTACTCATTAAATTAACTTTTAGGTCATTGATGTAAAAATTACTGTAATCATCAAAAAAAGTGTAGCAATAGAATTGAATTGTTAAATAATAATGAAAATAAATCTATTTTTCACTACTCATTGAATTAATTTTTATGTCATTGGTGTAAAAATTACTGTAATCGTCAAAAACAAATGCAGCAATATTATTGAACTTTTAAATAAATTGATGAGAGTAAATAAATTTTTCACTACTAATTAAATTAACTTTTAGGCCATTAATACAAATTACTGTAATCATCAAAAAAGTGTGACAATAGAGTTGAATTTTAAAATAAATTCTACATTGTTTATGAATTTACGACCGTCTCAATTCAAGGCGACAAAGTTCTGCTGAATTTGTTTTTTTTTCTATCGTTAAATACAATAAATACAATGAATGAGTGATATATTTCAAGATCCGGTGTGGCTTACACTTTTTTTATGCTCTTTGCGTTCGCCTGTCTCTTTTTTTTCCTACATTTCTTTGATACTAATTTGACAGCTGAATGCTGCGATTACTCCAAGTCTTACCATTTCGTTTGACGATAGAGAGAGGTCTGCTGTATTTGATTTTCATTTTTATCGTTAAGTACTATGAATGACTATTACATTTTAAGATCCGGTATAGTATATTACATTCTTTATTCAATGAATTATTGCAATTATTCCACATTGGGATTGATTGTAATATTTTCTCCCTCCACTGTGCTCAAGTTGGTTCGCCGGTTCAGAAGAGCGAGGGGGCCCTTTCCGACTTTATTTTGGGTTTTATCATTAAGTACTATGAATAAATATCACATTTCAAGGTCCACTATAGTATATTACTTTCTTTATTCAATGGAAATAATTGTAATATCATCGCCCTCCACTGCTCTCAAGTTTTGTGCCGGTTTAAAAGGGCGAGGTGGCCCTTTTCGACTTTATTTTTGGTTTTATCATTAAGTACTATAAATAAATATTACATTTCACGATCCGGTATAGTATATTACTTGCTTTATTCAATGGGGATGATTGTAATATTGTCGCCCTCCACTGCTCTTAAAAGTTGTCCGCCGGTTCAGAAGGGCGCGGGGACCCTTTTCGACTTTATTTTTGGTTTTATCATTAAGTACTATAAATGAACATTGCATTTCATAGTCCGGTATAGTGTTTTACTTTCTTTATTCAATGGGAATAATTGTAACATTGTCGCCCTCCACTGCGCTCAAATTGTCTGCCGGTTTAGTAGAGCGCGAGAGCCCTTTTCGACTTTATTTTTGGTTTTATCATTAAGTACTATAAATAAATATTACATTTCACGATCCGGTATAGTATATTACTTTCTTTATTCAATGGGAATAATTGTAATATCGTCGCCCTCCACTGCGCTTAAGTTGTCTGCCGGTTTGGAAGGGCGCGGGGGCCCTTTTTGACTTTATTTTTGGTTTTATCTTTAAGTACTATAAATGAATATTACTTTTCACCGTCCGGTATAGTCTAGTGGCTCATGATACCTGGCTCTCACCCAGGAGGCCCGGGTTCGATTCCCGGTACCGGAAATATTTTTTTTTTGCGTATGATATGTAAAAAATAGCGTGCGGCGACGACAAGTTGTAAAAGTGCAACTTTAATAGAAAAAGAGGTAGAAATCAATCAGTTACATGAATGTGTAATGTGTGTAATGTATAATAATCAACGCAAATATTAAAAAATACCGTCATAGTATTCAGAACAATGAAAAAAAAGCAGAGAGAGATATAGAGAAAAAAGATATCAACCCCCGAACCACCCTGCTCCCTCCTACCCTTTACATAAAACATGTAAGAGTGAACAAATTCACTCGAGGCACAAAAAATTTCACTTCAAAAACAATGAAATAAATTCTAAAAAAATTTAAATTGAATGAAATTAATAAAATGAAAATTTGTTAATTAAAAAAGGAATCAAAAAACATTATAAACAAATTAGATTCACTTTGAATCATTTTTTTTCGCAATTAAAAATTATCGCAGCTTTCTCGGGCTCGTGTAATCTGAATGTTTGAAAGGAAAATGATTTTTCGACGTTTTTACGTACGGCAGAAAATAAAAAAGAGTTAGAGGGAGAGAGAGATGAGAAAGAGAGGCGTATAATCGAAACGAACGGTAATGCGAGTCAGCCGTGCGAGTTATCGGCTTGACCCACTATTGGGCGTTTCAGAATCACTTAGAGGCTATTCACTCGACGTCTTCGTTGGTCTTGCGGACTGCACGAGTGCATGAAAGCGACCAGTGTAAAATTAGAGTTCTCGAGCCACAGAAAGAGACGGACATCGATACTTTTCTCTCTTTTGCTCTCCCGAGTGTCTGCTCCCTCCCCTTCTACCCCCAGCCCGTTTCTCGCCAACTTAATAAATATAAGCATCGAGAATGAGAAAATCGTCCTCTCAATTTGCAATTTGCCTACGAACAGTTCTCTCCATTTATCCATTATTCGCTAAATATTGGTATTATTTCATTATTATTTGTAAATTTTTATTGTAAATAATTTATCTGGTGATCGAGAAACAAGAATTTTATCTCTCTTGTATTTATCTTGATTTTAATTTAATTTCTCAACTGATCATTGAGTTAATTTATTTTGTTTGTTTATTTTTTTTGTTTAAATTGATTTCGATTTTTGTTTATTTCTTTTCAGATATTCTTAGGTTGAATTATTTTTAAAAAAGTTGGAGTAGAATGAGGAACTCGACTCTCTTAAAATGGGCTCAAAATTCAACCAACAACAAGAATCAGCAATCCAGTAAAAATGGTTCGTTTTATTTATTTATTTCGTGTTATTTTAACTTTAAAATAAATTTTTTTTTTCTTTCGTTTGATTTCGTTTTCAAAAAATGTTCAGAATGAGGGAAGGCGTTACGTCTTTTAACCCACACTGATTATTTTGCAGGAACAAATAGAAACTGGATACACCCACCGGACGCGTTACAAAAAGGTCACATCGCCTACCTAGTCAAGGTATGTACATGCAGAAACGAATAGAAAAAAAAATTGCAAATAAAATCAGAAAAGAATTCAAAAAATTCGCAATTATAATATTTTTTTCATAATAAAAAATGACGAACTAAAATCTATTTTTAACCAATAAACAATTAATATTTAAAAAATTCAATTTTTTTCGCTTGGAGTCAAGAATGGCTAATCTGTACGAATAAAGCAAATTGATCGGTCAGTTTCCATTAATTTAGCGAGAAGAAAAATAGTCGAGATGGAACGCAATAGTCGCAGAGTCGTAAAAGAGTAGGAAATGTTGGTAATTAAAAGAAACAGTTGAGAGGAAAAGGCGAAAAAAGAGGAAGAATCGCGATTAGCATCGATCAAAGTTCAGCAGCGATGGATCGTCCCGGTACAAGATTTCATCACAAAATGTACATGCGTGTCATCTTTTTTCTCGGTCCGCGCGTGCAGAGGCATAGACGGAAAATAATAGGCGAGATTCTGCAACCGCAGCATCCCGATGATAAAAATAACGCGTGGCGCCAAGAATTCCATCGCTCGAAAAATTGTTCACGACGCAGTTTTTCAGTTTATCTTTTTAACTCGAAAAATTTACGCGATGCGTTTAATTGTTCAATTAATTTTCTTGCAATAACAGCAAAAAATTATCTCCCGAATCTTATTTTTTAATTGCTATCTGAGAAAATTTAAATTTACATTTTCAACACCAACAAATAACAAACTGGATTTTTTCCTTATTATTTCATTTTATTTTATTATTTGTTAATTTCTTTGCGATGAATTTCAAACACTTTTTTTTATCCGATTAGGAATGATTGTCTGTGAAAATTCTCGGTAACGGGAAATCCGAGATTCAATGGCGAAATAATAAAAGCCACTCCAATTCCCAGGCTCGCGAGATTCCCGAACGAGGAGAAAACCTTAGATGGCTCGCGAGCGAGGTGGAAAAAATTTCGTGTGCAGAAAGAATTCGCGCTCGTTAATTGCGATCCCTCGCTATAATTGCACTGAGAACGTGATTATTATTTACCCGCGTCGACAACATTGTGACCTCCTGAATTTGTTTCGTGCACTTCGTCCAATTAATATCAATTTTTTTATAAAACAGTAGATTAAAATATTAACCTACTTTACATAAACGTTAGAACCTTTTTATTCTAAATTCTCTTTTACTTTTCATTTTATTTAGATAATTTAATAATTACTAAAAAAAATTATTTTGAAAAAAAAAAAATTATTTATTTTTCTTATTAGTGACAAAAAAAATCTAAAATAATCTAATCTTTTTGTCACTACTAGTAAAGACCGCGAAAGTCTCAAATCTAAAATTATTTTTCTTTTTATTTTACAGTATCTGGGGAGTACTGAAGTCGATCAATCGAAAGGGATCGAGGTCGTTAAGGACGCCATATGCAAGGTTAAGTTCACGCAACAATTGCGCAAGAGCGAGGGCACGAAAACGCCGAAGGTCGAGCTAACGATAAGCATCGATGGAGTCGCGATACAGGAACCAAAAACGAAGACTACTCCAAAGGTAAAATATCATTTTGTACACCAGTTAATGCTTAAGGTATTTCTTGCATGAAATAGTTATCTTCAGATTCCACTGAAAATTTGCAAAATCATCCTTTGATGTCATACATACAACTGTGTAAAATTTCAGGGGCTGTTACTGACTGAAAAATCAAGATATTTATTATTCAAAATCGTCATTTTTCGCTACCTCCCATAAGAGCCCATGTTAAATATCACGATATTAACGACGAGTATCTCGATTTTTCGGTCGGTGAAGCCTATTGAAATTTTGCGCACATTTTTATATAACATCAAAGAAGCTTTAATTAATTTTTTACAAAAATTTGAGCACAAAAATTTTCATGATTTTGTTTATTATATAACAAATAAACTTTACATAGGATCGATTTGAATTTTGAGTATGTTTTTCTTTAATTGATTTGCAATAACTTTTCCTAATGGACTTAAGGTAGTTCTGTCGGTACAGTCAAATCCAAAAATTTGTTCTTAGTTTATCTTTGCAGCGTGTGAATTTTGAGCTTTTGTTTATTAAGAAAAGTTG
>JAPYYX010002469.1:0-15770 GCA_030522605.1 Cremastinae sp. B BG-2022a | reverse complement strand
TAGGTTAGGACACCCATAAAGTACTGACGCCGATGTGCGACTGTTAGCCATGACAATCTCCGCCGGTAAGCGGTAATGTGATCATCCTTACGCAGTGCAAAGATGAATCGAATCGATTTATTCAAAAGTCGCTCAAGAACGAGATTTTGCTCACCTGTGAGATCATTAAAAACAAGACGACAATAGTCTAAAATTGGAAAAAATCAATGACTTGACAAGCATAATACGCAAGTCTTGAGAAAGAACTTTCTGATTTTGTTTTAGTCTAAAGAAAACGAAATTAACTCTTTGCGAGATGTTGATGATGTGTTTGCGCCAAGACAAGTTAGACAACATGACGACTCCCAAATTACGTACTTCTTGTACATAAGGTATGCACTCGTTGTTGACAGTTACTTTAGGAAGACTAGCATAATCAATGCGATTTAAGTAATTTCCGCTACCCATGATCATAATTGAAGACTTCGATAGATTAAGCTTTAGTCCATGATCAGAAGAGTATCTCGAAATGGTTTTAACATCATGAGCTAAATCACCGAGTGCGTCGTTCAGTTGGCTATATCGACAGCTAAGATATATCTGGGTATCATCCGCATAAGCTAAATGGTGACAAAAGTAAAACGTAATCCCTGTTCCAGAGTGTAGATTTGATGGTCAAAGTATGGAAGAGTCAATTGCCATACCGATGAAGCGTCTCAAACAGTCCACCATACTGAATCAAAAATGCCATTTTCTAATTTTTTAGAATCATTTGGGAAAAGCTGATTTTTGGTCCAATGATAAACAAAGGTGTATCATCAAGGAATATGACCATGCCATACCTGTACGGTGTCTCTAAGTACATGCCATACCGATTCAAAAATTGCGATTTTTGATTGGTCATTGATTGGTGTCATAGACGAAAACATGGAAAAACGTGTATTGATATATCTTTAGTCAGCAATCACAAATTTTCTAAAATCGAAAATATTTTCCAAAAATAACGTCAATGATCTCACTTTCTTCTCGAGTAAAACGAAAGATCAGAGTTTCCTCTCAACCCCAATTAAAAGAGGCGATGTTAAAATCGCGTTCTTTTTTCTCAATTTTTCTTTTTCCTCGCGGTAAGGTTGACAGCAGCCAATTGGGTGTCTCGTTTATGGCGCAATTGAGCAACTCTTCATCAAGAGTTTACGACCCTCGACTTGAATTTCGTAATGGAAAACGCTCCGATGATCCTGCGAGGCGGATAAAAAGAATGGAAAACCTCTCTCCGGTGTGGCCTGGTTTTAGTAATTCGTGTACGAACCAGAGAGGGAAGGAGGAGACCAGGAGAAAAGAGGGAAGGACGTCGAGTGTGTGGTTTTAATACAGAGAGACCTGGAATAGTTTTCATTATCCGCGAGACTCACCCGTGAATGCGGTGAAGTCAGGGAGTCACGTCTATTTTCAGGCTGTTACACCTTCGCGCGCTCTCTCGCACGGTAGACTCGAGAGGAATCCCTCGCCTCTCGTTAAAACCGTCTACATGTCGGGGGGTTCCTCCTGACCTCGGAATAAGCGCGTGACATAATCCTCGATCCAAATGAGAGGCGAAAAACAAAAATGAGAAGTGAAAAGAGAGAGAGAGCGGCATGCACGGCTCGTCAATGAGAGAATGAGAAAAATAGCCTCGCGTATAATCACCGCAGTCGTGTGAAGAAAAAACGAGAGCGAATGAAGAAACAAGCTCCGTCATTGTAGAGCACTTTGCACTCTTCTTTTTTTTGCAAATGACGTCAGCCACTCTCGGCTCTTTCTTGCAAGGGCTAATTAATGCTTCAAGGTTTGGACAATTAGCTCGGTCCCAATTCCTCGAAAGATATTTATAATTTTTATTATAATTACAATGACAATAAATTTATTTAACAAGTCAACGACGATGATTCCTGTACAGGAATATTTTTCAATTTTTATACTAACTTCTTATTAATTTTAATTTTGCTATTAATTAATTATTAATTTTTATTAAAATTACAAAAAAAATAAGATTTTATCTAATGAAAAGTTAACGATGATTTTTGTATAGAAATCTCGAAAGGTTATACGAATTTACACGGTGGTTTGTACTGTATTGTATTGCATTGTGCCGTATCGAAGTGCATTGTGTTCCAGTGCATTGTACTCCATTGTAATGCATTGCTTAGAATTCTAATCCACAAGATTCGAAAAATCGACACTCAGAGACTATGTAAAATCAGCGTACATGAGCGAGCGATTGGCTGGTCGCCCAATAATTCGAGCGGAAAACCGTGAGCGTCATAACCGCAACAAGTTACTCTCTCATTCCATAGTTCTCTCGACACGAGTGTGGAAAATCGATCGGCACGTATGGAACGGTGAATATTCATGAAGAAGAAAAAAACGAGACATTATTAATCGCACGCGAGCTGTGAAAAGTTTGTCGTGAACCGTGATACCGGCGAATATAAATTCGAAAAAAAAAAATTAGTTTCATGATAATTGAAAATTACATAAATTTATAAAAATCAGAACAAACTACACCAGAAAAAACACAACTCGAAATAATGCGTGAAGAATTAACGAGTCGTAACGAGTAATGTACGATACGAAATTCTACAAATATCAAAATAAAATATAACGAGATATGAAACCCGATAGGCTTGAGGGCGACGATTCGTGAATAATTCCTCGAGATTTTGATGGTTTAAATTTAGGGACGGAAACGTGACACGATGGAGTCGATGGTGAATAATACGTCGGATTTGAGTATCGTCGATGTATCACGTACACGCTACAACGTTTATAGGACACGAGAATGGAGTGCAGCGAGCTTTCCAATTAGTTCAATCTGATCGATAGCACAGAGTCGCGTTCCCGGCTCCCGCTCTCTCTCTCGTCGGCTCTTCCGTCCACGTGTATTTCGTTCATCCATCTTTCCCCTCCGATTTCCCTGGCTTAATTAAGAGCGCGCCGAAGTAAACAGATCTCAGAGCTAGTTACTCTTCAACTATGATCGCATTCGCCATCAGCGACTCTCGACACGCTTCCTCCCTTTTCCTCTTCCGTTCCTCATCCGACACTCTCGCGACGCTCCATCGATAATTCTTAAAGCATCGCCCTGCCCTAATTCCATTGAGTGTCAAGCAAAGATGAAAAAATAAAAAAAAATAAGTATAAAATGAAAAAAAATACTGGAGCATAGAGGACGCTTTTCATCAATCCCTTTCACTCCCGCGAATCATCAATTCGCTTTTCTATAAAATGTTTCCAGCACGTGCGATTTCTCGCAGATCTTTGATGAAAAGTTTTCCTCCGGGAAATCGTTTTTTGTTTGATGTGGAGAAAAGATTTCTCGGTGTAGAAAAAAAAATGAGAGCGCCAGAGATAAAGAAACTTGTATAATCTTCGGTAAATGCGAGATATCCGAACTTCCGGTTTTAAATTCCGGCTATTGCGCCCTTTTAATAACCCGGTCTTTGTATGCATAATCCGGAGATCGCGTTTACGTGTGGCAGAAGAGAGAGAGAGAAAATTTAGCGTCCCGGAAAGTTCCTCTCTATTTTTCTTTTCGTTTCTACGGGCTCGGAAAATCCGTGAGAGAAAGAAGGAAACCGCGCGATGCTCTCAGACTTGGAACTTTACCAGTAACTTAATAGATAAAGGCAAACGTTATCGGGGAATCCAAAGTCTCTCTCGTGTGACTGTGGGATATATCCGCAAGGTTTTTGGGTCGAAGAGTGTATAAAGGAAGGGAGTGAGCGACATCGTTTCTTCATCGCTGCTTCGGATGCGTTTCCCGTTTGCCTCCGCCTCGCCGCGACGCTCATCCCACTCCAATCCTGGTGACAAAACTTTTCTGATTTTCGGCGGAAACTCGCGATCCCGATCCCTTCCACTCGCCTAAGTAACCTCGCAATGGACACACGGGGTCAAGAAAGTATACGAGGTCAAAAATATGAAAAAGCGAGGAAGAAAACTGAGGAGAAAAATTGAGAAAAAAATGCACCGGTTGTTACGAAATTCACTCCAGACTTTTCCTTATTCTCTGTCTCTCGCTTTTTCTCTCTTTTTTTTTCCTCATTCCGACTTTTCTTCCTCGGCACTCGACGTTTAGACAACACCTCGAGTTTCTTTGCCATCGAGCATCAACGACTTTTGCCCGAGAATCCAAGAAGCTGACATTTTTGTTCCAACTTTCTTTTTTCTTTTCTTTCCTTCTTTGTTTCCTCTTTTATCCATTGTGCTCCCTTTCCCCTTTGTTTCACGGAGTACCAGAGTTTTTCTTCCATCAGTCCGGACTTGTTAAAAATTCAGATATTCCGGGGAATTTATATACGTGGCACTCTTCTCCCGGGGTTGTAACAGTTTCTGCATTTATCCTGCGGAGAATATTCGAGGAGGAAACTCGATTCGCGTGTCTGAAGCTTTAGGGGAGATGCGTCTGGATCCTCGCATTCCGATAAGATTCTAATTAAGGAGAGATCCTTCCGCAGGACCCAAGAATTACTCGCTCCCTTTCTCATCCCCTTTATCGTCATCCTCTTATATCCTTATTCCATCTCGTCCTTTCAGCATCGACGACTATATCTCGCGAGCTTTCGCCCTCCTCTATCGCGAGTTTTCGCGACCGTAAAGACAGATTGCGCGCCCAATAGTTTCGACAATCAATATGTCAAGTTTTCTCACCTCCTCCGGCTATTAATCAAATTGATTCTGATTATTGGAAACGTTTCTCACAAATTATCGTTCATCGATTTCGACAGTATAATTGTCTGGATGTATAATTAAATTGAAGGACGAGCTTATTCGGAATTATATTTGCAGATCGAGTTATCATCGAGTCAAATATTTTTCATTTTGGAATTATTAACTTTTGGGAATTCGAGCAAACTAAAATTAAATTGTATCAAGGATTTTTTTTTTCGTAGAACAAAAGGGAAGTGAATTTTTTTTCTCTTTGGTTTTCTTTGAAATAAACTCGACAATGTTCGCTCGAATTTCTTTCTGTAGTTTTACACTGCATGAATTCTGCGGAGTTGGATATTTCTCTCTTTCTCCCTTTATGGTTTCGCGATATTTTTTGAAGAATTTAATTTAAAAGTTTTTCACCGGCAAAGGGTGGCGTACAGCTGGGGGAAAAGAGAGATCACACGCACCCGGATAAAATTCAAGAAACGAAGAAAGCACGAGGTGAGGAAGAAAACTATAACGAAGGCAAATTCCGCAAGCTCGAGCTTTCACCTGTTATCAAGCTCTTCACGGTTAGCTACCTTCAACCTGTATATCCGTATCCGAATAACTTTAATCTCTCTGTAATCTCGATGCCTTTACTTATCCCCTTGAAAAGAAAGTGGTGTATACATTCGTTGCAAAATTGAACGAAGCTTTTACCAACTTTTTAAAATATTTATCCTTTGAGCTAACGTTGAGAGGACGTCGAATATTTCATCCGTTTTCCGATACAATGATAACAAATTTGACGTATGACTTCAAAAGAGCGTGGAATTCCGTTTCATTTTATAATATTAATGTCTTTTAATGAAATTATTTCTCGATGACAATTTGTTCGATGGACGTGGAAATATTTAGTTTTACTTTGTTATAATTAAAACAAATATCAGCAGAAAATCAAATATATCCAGAATATTAGTATATACTCATTTGGAATGTTTAATTTACACAAATTGATGAAGGTTTTTCTCAAAATTGGTCGAATATTTGTCTGTTGACAAAAATCTTTTTGTCTTTTTTTTTTGAAATGAAAAAAAGTCCTAATGGATTAATAAATTTAACAAATAATAAAACTTTGCTTTAATCATGCGCACTTCGTTACTTCAACACGTGCCAATTAAACTTTTGAGCAAAGTTGATGAAGAATATAAATATAATAGTGAAACAGCGGTGGTCGGAAGCTCTCAATGATGCAAAGAAATGTTAGAGAGCTCAGGATAATTGCGGAAGGAGAAAACGTGCGAGAAGAAAATTCATCGGCGCGCACCTCGGTCGGGGCTCGCATGTCAGAGCTGCGGCTGGCAAATCTCTTTGACGGTGATAACGGCGAGAGACACGGATACACTGCACACGTCAAAAGGTGTACCAAGAGCGAAAGAGGTATCAAGTTTGAAACTTTTCGACCTCGCAGTCGTTTTCCTCGACGGGACGAAAGAGAGAACGGGCATATCGAGGTTCCCGCGAGCGAGCGAGAGATAACGAGGCCAAGAGGGAGAAAGCACTTGGCGAGAGAGAAACAAAATCCCTGTTTCCCGCGCTCTGCCTTCCGTATAACAAAGTTTTAATGGCTCCCAAATACACGGGCTGGATATCTCTCCTCTCACGACGGACACCGAGTCCTCCAGCGAAAGCCCCGAGCACAACAGTCGCTAAGGATATACTCGGAATGACTGAAGAGGAAGAAAAACGAAGACGAGACGGAAAATACATCGGTCCTCGAGAACTTTGAATCCCTATCGAAAAGTTCAAATCGCGACGTTTCAACATTTCTGTCTGATAGCGGGAGATATATACATGAATTCTTTTCCACTTGATGGCTATCTTTTGTAAGACAACAGGAAGTCGAGACGTTTTGTTTCTGTTTTATAATTTTTATTTTTATCATATTTAATATATAATAATGATCATATAAATTATAATATATGATATAATATAATTATATTATATTATATGTTATATTATATCATAATATATCATATATGATATAATATAATCATAATTATATCATATATTATAACTAAGTAAGTATTATTTAATAATAATATTATATTTTATAATGTATATTTTGCTCATTTTTTGTCTGTGCTAAATATTTTGGAATTTCTTTTAGCTTCCAATTCTCATTGACTTATAAAATATTTCTATTAACTATTTTTGGTTTGTGGAAATTTCGATCCTAATTGAGGAAATATGTTCTTTTTTGAAAAAGAAATATGCCAAGCGTTTGAATTTGGAAACAAATTATACGTGTTGCATCATTTATTCAGACTTTTTGCTCCGTTTTTAGCAACAAAAACCGAAATCAGACATTGCTACATGCAGCTGACAATGCAAATGCTCAATCAATATAATGCACGAGTATTTCGAGAACAAAAATTCGTTCAGAATTCCGTACCAGATAAAACACGAATCATCCCAAAAAAGTGTTCAAATCAATGTCAATGAGAATAATTCAAGACGAAGTCTATTTTCGCGTGAATAAAATAAAATCATCTTCTGCTTTGTATCTAAGAAAAAAAAAATATTCACACGCGGGAGAGTCGGATCCGCATCGTTTTGGATAAAAAGCGTGAAGCCTCGGACGTTGGTATAAGGAAAAGAACACGCGATAAAAAAAATGAGCGAAAGCGGAGATGGAGCGGATTATGCAACTTTCCACTCGGGAGGATAATTTTTCAAAGCTTCTCGCTGGAAGAACGACTCGGTAAGAGGAAAGAGAGAAAGTCCGAGATGAGGGAAAAGACCGGGCGAGAGGGTCTCTAACCGAGAAGCTGATGTCTGTGGGATAGTTGGCCAGTTCTTCCGTCCTTTCATCTCTCTCCTGGCATCTTCCTTGCTTTTTTTCCCTAAGGGTATAGTGGCAGCTGGAGGGCGCGAGGAGGGAAAAAAAGTAGAGAAGACGTCAAGGAGGACGTTCAGGCGCGTGGCCCTCTCCCTATTATTATTATTTTCTCTGTGATCTCTCGCCTTTTCGCACCTTCCTCCTCGACGCCCTCTTTTTTTGCCACCCTTTCTTTCAACCCCTTTTTTTTCTACATTTTATAAATATGTAGAATATTTTATAAACCCTCCGCAACTCGTGTGTCGAACGCTCTTTATTTTCGCTTCTCCTTCTCCCTTTTTTCCCTCTTTCTCGTCCTTTTCCTTTTCCCTGACCTTTCTTGCGTGTTATCACATCCCCTTATATTCATACTGTTTCGATGAAAAAACTTGGCAGCCCCTCCCGTTCGCGACCGCAAAACGGGGCTCTTGTATAAAGTCACCCTCAGCCTACTTTTTCTCTTTTTTTTCTTTCCTCGATCCCACACACGGGCTAAATTTCTTTCCACGCTTTTATGTCTCTATATCTGTAGGTTCTCCGCTCTTTTTTCCAAACTTTTTTTCTTTTCGGCTTTTGTTACTTATTTTATTTTTATTTTCCACCTTTTCCTCGCGCTCGACTTGGCGCCTGAGACGACGATTTTCGTTTTTCTCTTTCTTTATTTCTCACTCTTTTCTGGATCGCTGAAGCAAATCGGATCTTGGGGTGAAATTGTCGGTAGAGTACGGACGAGTGCAACGCGAAATGAGAAGGGAGAGAGGGAGAAAGAAGGAGAAAGAGGAAGCGCTCGGTCAGAGAGACGATGATCAAGACTGTGCCTTGTGTTCCAACCGCGAAATCGAATCAACACTCCTCCCTCTCAACAACATCCAAAGCAACTACCAGACCCTTCAAACCCTGTATACATTTTAGGGTTTACTCGCAATTTCTGTTTCGCTTTTCATAGCCGTTGATCGCTCCCTCTCTATCCATCGCTCTTTGTCGTTCTCCATTTTCCTCCGTCTGGCTTTTGTGAGCATCAAAAGCGATGGTCAAGATTCACCGCGTCAGTGTTTGCTCGAAATTCGTACAAAGAATACCTGGAGCGAGAGGGAGCGATCGATACAGAGATAAAGATAAAGATCATTCATCTACAAACCCGCGATCGTTGCTTCGTCAAGAAATTTATCCGGAATTGGGAATTGTATCATAAATCCACTCGGAAACTTTCGGATATCAATTAAGAACTTGATTTCAGGGTTAATTGGATCATACTTTATTAATGGCCTATTGGTTCAGTTTTGAAATTCATCGATGCAGACTTCGGATATTGATTGAATTTTAAATGATGAGTGATGATGACTCAAATTGGATACGTATACAATTTAATATAAGAACTAATATAACTTTGTATTTATTTAAATCAACTAATCATCTTTGTTTTTCTGATTCCAGAATCTGTGATCAATAAACTGTCAAAATGACGAATCTGGGGAGAATATTTACGCTGCTACAGCTGTACATTTTCGTTCTGGTCTTCCTGAGCGATATCGCATACGGGAAAACGCGCAGCAAGAAGAAGACAACGAAGGAAGCGGAGGAGGTGAATATTTGCAACGTCGGAAGCCAGGACGCGCCGATTTTTTGTTACTGCGTTCAGCATCCGGACAAAAATACGACCGACGTGCAGTGCGTCGTTTTTAATCAATTCGATGTGAATCACTCGATCTGGTCCCACTTTGCGAATCACCCGGCGATTGATAAGCTCACGTTCACGGTCAAACACACCGGAATCTTCACTTACATACCCAGCCAAGTCCTCAAACAGCTGAGATATCTTCAAGTCTTCACCGTCCAATATGGACGCATTCACGAGATCCCGGAACACGCTTTCTCCAATATTACGACTCTGTCCGAAATCAACTTGAGCAGAAATATCATCGTCGTGCTTCGACCTTACGCTTTCGAGCACATGAAGAAACTAAGTGTCATCAACCTCGAGGAGAATCGCATCTCCGAAGTGTACGGGTAAGTGTCACCTCATTTCCTAAAAATAACTTCTTTTTTACTTAGGTCTAGACAAATAGTCCACAGAAATATCGAAATCCTATATTTTTTGTTCACCTCTTATTATTTTTCTAGACCAATCAAACTGCGGTGTAGTTCTTAATATGGTTCTTTCAATATGGAACGGATGGCCCTATTATTATGTCGCAATGCTATCATTTTTAATCATAGAAATCTTTGAATGGATTTTCGGTTATTCTGGCACTGATTTCCGATTTCCTATTAAATTTGTCGCTCTTTTTACGAAACTGATGTCCAATTTTCCGATATGTCAAATTAATCCAGTGACGATATACAGAATCTGCCATTGGTAACGATGACATTGCGAATCGATTGTTGAAGACCTTTGCAAATGGAATGCCCCAATTATTATTCCGGGATGTTATTCAATGGTAGAAGAACTTTGAATAGATTTCCGGTTCGTGCGCAATTCATTACAGGTTTATGTTACATTTATCAGACCCCTTCAATGTGAAATTTTCATGAGGGACCTCAATATCGAACCCCAATAACGAATTTCAGTGATTTGAAATATGCAAACGCTATACAAATGTTACTCTCTTATTAAATTGATGCCCAGTTTTCCGATACATCAAATTAGTTGTCTTCGTTCGCAGTAACGTCTTCAAGAATCTGCCATCGCTGCGAAAACTGCAACTGAGCCACAACAACATCACGACCCTCCACGACAAGGCGTTCCAGGATCTGAACTCACTGAAGGAACTCGAGCTGAGCGGAAATCAAATATCCGTGATAACGAGAGACACCTTCAATGGCCTGATCTCGCTGACTAGGCTCGATCTTAACAACAATCTGATATCGATGATCGGCGATAAGACCTTCATCGAAATGCCGGAATTGCGAGAACTCGAGCTTGACCAGAACCAGATCGAATATATATCCCAAAAAGCCCTGGAAGGTATGAGGAACCTCCAAAAACTTCGGCTCAGCGAGAACAAATTGGTTAATCTCGATCCGGATTTCTTGGTTGGCGCGCCTGGCGTCTATCTGCTCGATCTTCGCGAGAACGATCTCAAGACCATGACGTTCGAAACCATAAAACCCATCGTGACGACTTTGTACAACGGGACGAGCTTCCTTTACTTGGAAGGTAAGTCTTTCACAATTTTTTCATATATAATATTATATTTATTATAATATTATATATTATTTTATCATAATATAATATATTCTAATATAATATAATATTGTATTATAATATATAATAATATAAAATATTATTATATTAATATATTATAATACAATATTATATTATATTAGAATATTGTATATATCATAATATTATAATACTATATGATATAATATTTATGTGTGTGAGTATTCGGTTTTTTAACAGCTGATCACTGACAGTTTTGCTTTCTTAATTCTCGTGTCAACCATCGTTGTTTACCGTCGAGTCCTAGGAAGCGAAGAATCAGTAATATCGCCGTAAGAAAAATATAGCGTAGGAGGTCAGTTGATATAACGCTGAAGACGTCATCAGGGACTTGTGATTTATCATTCCGCACTTACATTAGTGGTCCACTACACTTCCGGAAACTGGATGATGAACAACGATAGATTACGCACGAATAAGAAACCAAAACTGTCAGTTATTATCACTTTTGTTATTACTTCGTATATTTAAATCGAAAGTAAAACAAAGATTTGTTCTCAACAAACAGAATATACGAAGAATTTCAAAATATTCAGAAAATAAATTTAAAGGAGTTATTATACGATAAGGCACCGTGAATCACGAGTAAATTGGACTTGAAATTTCTTTCCTCAAGAATTCTTATCCTGATACCAAAATAGCGAGAGCAATCTCAAAATTGTTACTGATGGAAGTCGGAACGAGTTTTGGAGTTTCCCTTTTCTCCGGAAAAGAGAATTTCCGCGCGTGAAAGCGACGGGGGATGGTTAATTCAGGCCGATATCCTCGTAACTCGTAATGAATTCTCGTGTAATCCACGATCGAGTCTCACGCAGAGGCAATTTCTTGGTGAATCGTGAAGAAGCGTTTCTCCGGGTAAGATAAAACGGTCTCGATCGCTCCTTAAATTCGAGATTCGAAAACAGTTTGAAAATCCGCGTCTCCTTTTCTTCTCAGTGATTCTGTTTTCCCTCCTGGCTCGAGGAAAAGCCGCTGTCGACGGGAAAGTTGTCGAGCCAACTGTTTCGCTATTTTCCCTCCGCAGTTTCTCTTTGGCTGCACGAGAGTCGCTCGTACGCTCATCCCTGTCCATCTTTTCCGCTCTAATGGACACTCTCGTCTCACAGAGATTCACAAACTTGAATAAATCTCGAAGAAAATTTCTCCAGCCCCTTTGTCCTCGGGCTCGCTCGAAATGAAACATTTAACGAATTCCGCTCTTCCCGGCGCCTCGGATTTTTCGAAATGCGAACAATTGGCGCATGATGTGAATATTCAGGACGATTCAGCGATCTCGGACCTCGTTGCTCGCGCTTTTGTTTTTTCTTTCCCTCTTTTCTCAGCCCTCAAACTTGAGCTCAATCTCTTTTCAGATTTTTCTCCTCCCGTCTCCCTCGAGAGCGGCCCGCGCGCATTTTTTGTTTTCTTTAATTTTTCACGTGAACCCTCGAGAAAGGGACAACGAACTTTCAACCGAGCTGCGAGATCGTAAACAAGAGAGTTCATGTCAGCGCAGCATCATTCGAGCGAGGCATTTTTCGCCGCTTCTTTTTTCACAGGGAGAGTTTTCTCGTTACGAAATTCAACGGATTTCCCGGGCGAGTTCCCGAACCGTCGAGACTGAAAAAAAAATAAATATCGAAGCGTAAGACGAGAATTAAAGAGGCTCTCCGGGTATAAAAGAAAAAAACAAATAAAGCTGAAAAGAAGATCAAGAGTACATCGTCACGCAATTTATTTTCTTTTCTTTTTTCTCGATATCGAAGCCGTGAGAAATCACACTGAAAATATCGATTCACTCTTGACATTCTCAAGAGAGGAAAAAATGGGACAAGAGAAAAAAGTTGATGGGAGAGTCATGATAAATATCCGATCTTTTTCACTCGCTAAAGAGCTGAGAGAGAGAGCAAGATATATACATACATATTATATGTATATACAATATACACAGACACATATACCTATATAAATATATAGATATATAAAAAGAGAAGGACGTGTAAATAAAGGGACGAAGTGAAAAAGCGTGCGACGACGACGAGTGCTTTAAAGCTGAAGCAGGAGAGACGATGATATTCTCCAGAGCTCGCGTCTATACACACGTCGCCTCGTAAATATTAGAAAATGGGATTTACACGTACGCGTCTGTTCTGCTCATTTCACTCCGATATAAACGTCTACCACCGTAAAATGTAAAAAATATTATCCGTCGATAAGTGCTCGGCGCAAAGTGATATACGACATTCCGGAAGCGCGGGAGCGAATAAATTTAATCTCACTGGCGAAAAATTTTCCGATCGATGATCAATATACTTCGATAATTATTTTTTTATTATTTTTCTTACACCGCCTCGGCTATACTTCGAGTCCGTCGTCCTGCTGGGATCGAAGATCCGATAATGCCGGCGAATTATCCCTTGAGCCGGGCGATAAAAAATTATCCCGGGATGGGGAAAGGTCGGGATAATAATGGAATTAAAGTTTGATAGGGAGTAAAATTGTTCGGTTAGATAATTATAGATTTTTAAAAGTATTTTGCTTTTTATTTTATTATTAAATTCTTATTTAATATCATGGACTTTTCGTTATTTTAGAAAAATTGTTTCATAATCTATTTATTTACATTTATATTCATATAATTATATTTTTATAATTATACAATATAATAATTATATTATAATAAATTATAATTATATAATATAATACACAAATAGATATTATAATTTTTCTAAAATAAGAAACTTTCAATATCAAATTACAATAATTATTATACTCGCGAAAAAATATCACAAAAATATTTTTATCTCAATATTGTATATTTTGAATGAATTTCTTTGAAAATATCGCTTTCAATATTAGAGAAGCAAAAGTGCAAATTGCAGAACAGGAAGGATATGAGGGACACTGGCAGAGTACTTCAGCGTGGCATCGAGTACGCGTAACTAGGTTTTCCTCTCTCCGCCCCTTTAAACCATTCGGAGTTCTCCATCTCCGTCGCGCCCTTTCTCTATCAACAGGCGACAGCGTTCATTCACTGGCGCGTCCATCAATTTATCAATTCACTCGCTTATGGGCTCCGACTCTAAACACGCGAACGCATCAGACAAGTTTCGCGAGGGTTTCGCGTCTCCGGAAAGCTCTTCGTGCATTCCGAAAACTCGTGTGATCCGTCACTGCTGACTCTTTTTTCCTCTTGAAATCAATCATAAGAATGTGGAGGATAAATCAAATTAAATAATGGAAAAGAATGTTGACTGAACTTCAACAATATATATTTTTTAAAATAATTATTTTAACTTTATAAATTTGTTTAAAAAATGAATTTAATAAATTCAACAATTTGAAAAAAAAAATTTCTCAAGTCATCTTGATATTTCTGCTTATAAATTCTCAAAATTAAATATAAACGTTAAAATAAAGTGTAACTGCAAGAATAGAATACTTTTAAAGGTTTGAAATTTTTAGAAACAGAAAAAATGAGATTTGGGAGAGTTTCGCGTCTCTGGAGAGCTCTTCGTGCATTCCGAAAAAATTCATGCGATCCGTCACTGTTAGCTCTTTTCTGCTCCGAAAGTCAATCAAAAGAATGGAGAGAATAAATTAAATTCAATAATTAAAAAAAATCTAATTAAAAGTCACCTCGATCTTGTTTTAACACATCAAAATAAACAACGTGAAATTAAAAATTTTTAAAAAATACTTTACCAATATTTTCTCAATTTTCATAATTAAATAATCAACTCGAAAAAATGTCGAAGGATTATAATTAAACAAATGGAATAAAAATTAGTAGAGTGTCTTAAACAGGAAAAATGAGATTCGCGAGAGTATGAGCACTGCGTAAAATTGCCTGAAATCTCTGCATTATGCAGGCGTATACATATACATGAAAATTAAGGTTAAGTGTGGAGAAACAGAGCAAATTGACGGTTCGTCTGGCGAGTCGACAACACCTGCTGGATTAATAATCAAGGTTGGAATATTAACGGATTCGTATGTGCCTGCATGCGTTATTCCCGGTGAAATATCATGGCTGATAGTGCACGGCAAAGCTGCCGGGCGGGGATAGCGATTTTATACATAATACATAAGCGTTGGCGAAGTCGATGCTCTCTGGCCTCATCCTTCGTGGTGGATTCTTCGTGTCTGCATACGTATTTTTGTTGTGTGCATTTCAATACAGGAGAGAATCTGAGAGACAAAAGCAAAGACGAAGAAAAATAAAGCGGTGAAAATATTTACCAAGGGAGGATGCATAAATAAATAAAAATTATCAATATTTCTGTAGAGATAAAAGACAAAATAAGAACAAGTAAAATATACAAAGAAAAATATTCAGCAATAAAAATGCGTATATAAATGGAAATTTTAATATTCGGATGAAAAAATGTATATTAATATAAAAAAGTATAAGAAAAATATTTACTAATAAAAATGTATATAAATGGAAATGTTGATATTTAGATGAAAAAATAAATATTAATGTGAGAAATAAAATCGAAGGAGCAAAGTTTTTGGAGTGTATCGCGGATAAGAGAGAATATAAGTGTTGATGTACACGAGAAGTGAGAATGAGGGTCGTCTGTGCCAGCTAGACGCCACGAAAGATTCGAAATATAACGTTGACCGGGGTATTCGGTTCGGGCATTCACGCCCCCGCGACGACATCAGTGTCACGAGCACCCCCTGCGACTGAGAGCTTTCACAGTTGTTTAGAATTCCACTGATTTTCGTTTTCTACACACGATAAACACCACTGAAATGTGCGCACTAAATTCCATCCGCATTCTGCAGAATTGTGTCCCCATTATTTCTGTTTATTCGCTCTTTGAAGTCGTAATTCGCCGGATATCGAGGATCCAATTCAGCAGATCAAATGCTTTACGATTTATTCAGTTTTCAACAATCATTGATTATTTTCTAAACAATTTTCATCGGCAGAACCAGATCCCTGCTCAAAATTTGTCTGCTCGATATTGTTATACAGATTGGATATTGTTTTTTAGCATTGTTGAGTAGACAAATTTTGAGCAG
>JAPYYX010002468.1:0-15798 GCA_030522605.1 Cremastinae sp. B BG-2022a | reverse complement strand
AAATTTTATCAAAATTTGAAATATTGTAAATTTTCACCAAATTTTTGGGGTACCCCATTTTGCCCCCCGTACCCCATTTTGCCCTCCCCTCCCCTACTATTATTCATTTTCGAATAGGCAGAAAAGTCACACGCTTCTCCTCGTCCCAACCGGGAATCCCAAATGTCTGTGTAGTAATGTTGATAAGTTATATACGCATCTATTGAGGAAAGAAGACGACTGCAGTCCATGTTTTTGTTGCTCTATAGTCAAAGGCGCGTGGCAACAAGGAAATCGACTACTTTCCTCTCTAGATGTGTAAATAACTGCATTTCATTTTTTTTATTTTTACCTATTCTCTGATTTATTTTTATTATTCTCTTTCCGACTTCTTTCTTCCTCATTCGTTCAAGCTCCTATTCTATTCTAATATTTTATATTATAATTTGATGGGAGAAAGCGGAAACCGGAGTTTATTCCTCTTTTGCAGTATTGTTTTTTATTTTACATTACTTTTACCTCCTAATCGGTGACCACCAGAAAATTATAATTAACTTTCGAAGCAATCGTATTCATTTATTTAAATCATCAAAATAAACTTCCACTACTGTTATTATTGTTTAATGAGCGAATTAACATTTCGCACACTAATACTCTTTTGTCCACGTGGCTTTGAATTCAATGTCGATCACGATTGAACTTTGCTCATTCTTCTGCTTCATCGTTCTTTCATTTTATTTATATCTTTTTTTATCACAATTTCAACGAGCTGAACTTCCAGTGAATGTGTCATCCACGTGGAATAATTTTTTGAGAGTTGAATGAAATATGAGAAAGGACTTTTTTAAATTAATTATCTTGCTTTCACGATTGTCAACGAGACTTATCGTTCCAAGAACTTTGCAAAATATCAAGAGGTAAAAACAATCGTAATTTTTTATATTTTTTTTTAAAGAGCTCAAAGTTGACATTTTTTTCAAAACATCAGTTTTTGTTCACAAGAAACTCGTTCCTTTTTTCTGGAAAATATGTGCTGGGGAATCTGAAGGAATTAGCAAAATTTTTCGAAGGCGAGTTACTGCTCCAATGTGTGTTTGGCAATTATCGCAGGAAATTTGAATCGATGTTGAACACTTTATCTATCGACAATTATTTCTGTACATAAGGAATTGTTTTTCAAAAGGTCTTCGACTCTGTTCTAAAAATTAGCGTCGCATTAAAAACGAGACTCTCCTCGTCCTTCGATTCTGTCGGTTTGTGCGTCACTCCGCGAATCTCTTTCCTTATTCCTGATCGTTCCTTTTTCTCTATTTTAATTTTCTCTGAATCACTCCGGTATTAACATGTACGCAAATGTATATCCAAACAATCGTTTTTTCAACACAATAGTGTATTTGTGGGAAAAAATTAAAAGTGTATTATTCCCTCGCAGATACATGTATGAAATATGATTGTTCACTGGAAAGTTCGCGAACCATTCCCGACAGAATCGATGAATATGGATTTCAAGTTTTTATTCCGCGATGATCGAATTTTCTTAACGGTGCTTCCGCAAATTGCCAGTTTCCTTGAGCGAGTTTTATTTGGGTTAAAAACTTTGTAAGAAGGAGAATCTGCTGTTGGTGTCTGGTGATGAGAACTAAAGAAATTCCGCGCAGGCATCAACGTCCCTGGTTGGCGGACGATGTAACCAAAAACCGCGAGACTTATTGCTACTTTCATCCGACTAAACAAGCATTTAATTCAAAATAAATGAAAGTAAATAATTTTTGGAGAATCAAAAGGATCGATAATCAATGTTTATTCATTTTTTGATTAGTTAATTACAAAATTCTTAGCAAGAACTTGACCCTTGTGGCATTTACTTGATCAAAAGGGATATGTCATAATTTTTTTGAAGTTCTGTTGCTTCGGATGATTTAATAAGAATTAACTGTTAATTAATAAAAAAAGACAAAAATTTTCCAGCATCTTTTGTGGTCGCTCTTTTAAGACTTGTACTGTCAAAACCTTTGATTTGTCAAAGTTACAATTTTTTGAGTAAACAATAATAATCGAATAAGTATCAAAACTTTCGCATTTATGCACATTTATCGTTAATTAGAACTACGAAATAATTTTTTTTTTTTGGAATAACAACTTTCAATTTTGATTCTTTGCACAATATTTCAGAAATAAATTTCCTCATTTTTTGATATTTTATTGAATCGCGTTTGGAAATGTTTTTTAATGAAAATTATTCATTTCACATTCAGCCCGATCAATCTTTAGACATATGTATCCACTTTCTCGAACGCTAATGAATAATCTGATGGAGTTGAAAGTTTGGAAATTTTACGTTCTCTCGTGGACTGAGTTCGACAACCCACTCATGGTCACTTCGTCTCTAAACCTGTTTCTCATCTGTCCCTAGTAGGGCGTTATTTAAAATAAATTAGGAAATAAATGCCTAACTTTATCCGTATTATGTCTACCGATTGTCGCGCGGACAGATTTACATTCTAAAATTCGCAAACGTTTTGGGCGCCATATCCGAGAAAATAATTAATTTTTCAAAATTTTAAATCACTCTGTTTTTTATTTGGAGAATTGTTGATATTTTTAGGAATAATTTCCTCAATACGTAATTATTATCTGTTGTTATAACTTCATCTTATAATTTTAGAACCATGTGGTTGCGATTACTTTTTTATAAAAATAAGGAATAGAATTTGTGCTCAATTGGATTTTTTTATATTGTAATTTTTTTATTTTGTAAATATCTTGATATAAATTATTGTTCTAGAATGCAAATGACAGCGATCTTCGACAGTTGTACATCAAAGCGTTCAATGGCCGAGAGTCTCGATTGGATACGACTTTGGGACTTCAGAAAGTGGTGAAGGGTGGTTACGGATTTTTCGTAAGCGCCACCCAGGCGAGGCGAGCTCTTGGGACTTCTCTTATTCAGGAGCGATGTTTGATCAAGGAGATCGAAGTACGACAAACTCTTACGACCGTTGCTCTGCCCATGGAAAAAGCCAGCCCGTACGCGAAAATTATTAATCTTAGGTAGGAAAAAATGGTATTTGACAAATCATAAATTAAGAAAGGTGATGAAAAAGATTTCCAAAGCTTCGTTTTTTATTGTAAAAAATTTGTAATCAGCTTAAAAACTTTTGTCGCGAAATTTCAGACAGAAATTTTTATTTTTAATATTCTTAATCCAGTTCCAAAAGTTTAAATTATTGTCATCACATGCATGGAATAAAAAAAGTATAGTTACTTATCCCATATTTGGTAATTGATATTGTATTTGCGTAATACGAAAATGCCTCATTAGAAAATGTTTTTTCAATGCTTGGAATTTTTATTTTCATGAGAAAACAACACATAATTGTTTTTGCACGCAGATATAAATATGTATAGCTCAATATGAAGATATACATGCATCTTAAATTTTCATCCGATAGGCGTGGACATTTTTTTTTCATTAAATTGAAAGATTTAGTAATCTCAAAAATATTTCTATTTCAGCGTTCTGAGGATGACGGAACGTGGCGTAGTCGATAGAATACGTGAAAAAATGTTGCCAGACATGCCACAGTGTCAGGCTCTGTCGACGTTCCACAGCGCCCGGCTCGCGGACGTTTACTCAGCCTTTATAATTCTCTTGATCGGAGTCGTCACGTCCTTCTCTTTGGGCCTTTTCGAGAGAATATGGGACCAACGTAGCAAAGTCTCGAATCGTTTAACTTGCGGAGTATTCGGAGCACGCAAGTCATCAAAAGCTTTGAAAAGATGTATGAAAATCAGAATGGAAAACAATTCGATTTTTGACCAATCAAGAAGTCACGAGGCAAAATTTAATTCTATCCTCGAACGAGGGGTCAGACGAAACGAATTTTCGTCATTTTTTCCGAAAAACAAAAACGTTAAGGAAAAATTTGAAAAGCCGCAATTAATACCGTTCCAAATTTAAGTACAAAATTTATTTATTATTATTCATAACAAAGTAGTATAAAAGTTCGGTTAGATAGATCTCAAAATAAATGTTACAAATTGTAAGCGATAAAAAAATTATTCGCCAATTTCTCCCTGCGCTTTCACATCAGCGTGATAAATATGTTGGCAAGCTTCTGGTTTTTTTCCATCACCGTCAATGTTGTAACAATCGCGTAGATCGCCGGAATCGCCGCGACAGAGAAAATCGACGATTCTGTTCTCCAGATTCTCGCACCAATCTCGCCAGTGCTTGTAAAGTTCTTGAGTACCCACCTCGTCCAATATTTTATGACATTTTTTTTTAAACCTCAAAAAATTAATCAACATTTCATTCATAAGATCCCTAAATTATAATTGTTTAAATCGAAGTATAGAATTTTTCAAAGTTATTTTTAAAGAAAAGAAAACGTTTTTTTACAAAAAATACTGTAACATTGTTGCACCGAGATCTCACATTTTTTCCCATGATCCATCAGCCGTCGTCGTGATAAGAACAGCTCCGGGCAAACCATCGCCTAAAAAGCGTTCGCCATCTATCTCCCTGAGAGCGAAGCTGTTCAAAATTGAAATGAAGGGATCATTCAAAATATATGTGAATTATTGGAAAAAATGCTTATTAATTCAATCCATCATTTACTGCTTAAATTGATCGTCGCAAACAAATCTTAGAAGCAGATTAGCTTCATCGTTTTCAAGCCATTGATTTTGTAGCATTCCATCGTGAACGATTACCAATGTTTGATTTATCTGCAAAAATATGTGTGAATAAGTTATTATAACTATTCAATAATGATTATTACTAATGCTATTATCTATTATTAAACATTAAGAATATTGTTTAGAATTTTATTTATTTTAAATTTAACGAACTCTTTCTGCTATAGCCAAACACATTCCACATCTGACGCATCCCGAAGAAAGGGCAACGTTGAGCGCGGAACCGGAAATGGGAGCTGCGTAAGGAATTTTTTGTACGACGCCAAACCCGGCGAGACCACAATTGTAGTATGGATTATAATCGATTGTTTTTATTTCCTCTGGTCTTTCAGTTTGGAAATTTTCTGCGAGAACGTTATTGGATTTTTCTGTAGGTTCGCAATGTTTATTGAAACCTTTGGATTTCCGATAACTTTTTCTCGGTCTGCCAAACCCGCCAACTTCCGGAATTAAAAGTGACATCAGTAATAATATCGATATCAAAATGAACAATGACATCCCACGGCGAAAAAATTTTCTTCTCATCGTAATTCATCGAGATTTATTTTCGTTGAACTTGTTAAAATTAGATTTGTAAATAGGTTTTCGTCAACTTGTCACAATTTGAATTCGAAGTTTCTGTTACCATTTCCGGGTGTTCAATGTCGTTTTCAAAGTTTTGGAAATTTTTCAATATTTTATAACGACATCTTACTAGTTAAAAAGCGATATTTTTTTCCCCTATTGATTGGTAAAAAATTAATAATTATAGTTTTATTAATACCAAATTTCATGATAAAAAAATCATATTTTCGATTCACCTACTTTATCATGCGAAAGTTTGTTATGAGAAATAGTTCCTCTCCAGTGGCGCTTTAATCGGTGGAATTCTTTTTCTGCTCGTACGAGCATAACCCTCCTGGATTCGTAATCTTCCATCAATACGTAACTACATGAAAAATATATAATAACAACCCAATTCGGAAAGACATTTTCAATTTTACTTACAATTACGTTTTGAATTCGTTAGATAATCAGTGTCTAGGTCAGTGATTTATTTATCAATGGAAATTAAGTTGTTTTTTTTTCTCAATTGCTTTCATAACCTTATGACATATATTTTAAATCAATTTTACGAAAAACCTCTATAACTAAAAAATTCCGTTTATCTTGAGAAATAAAAATTTCATACGTCTTTGTTTTTTATTTTTGAGTGCTTCCATAACCTCGTGACGTTTGTCAAATTTTTTTTTTATTTTGCATGTATGATACAATGTTTGTCTCAACAGGATGGCTACAAAAGATCCACCAACGGAGGAAACTCCGTTGCAGAAGAGGAGAAGATGGCTTCACGAGTACAATCCACCGGCTGCTGCCCTCGATCATACGGGTAAACATCCAATTGAACCTATGGCCATCGGTGGGCGCATGGTTCGAGAGCGAGAGCGTTTAATGGGTATGACAGATGTCGAACGGGCCTGGAGAGCTCAATACTTGAAGGATCAAGTTTTAGCACACGACGAACCCAGGGAAGTTCCTAATTTTTATAAAGAACGCTACAATCCAATAAGACGGTTTTACCGATGGCCCATGGAGCAATTTGAACGAGCTCTCCGAAAACCTTTGGTAAGATTAACTTAATATTTGATAAACAAAATTAACGAATTTTTCGTTTTCACAGACAATAAAAAATAAATGTCCAAATTTAATTTGTTGTTTAAGAATTTCTTTTTTCGGTACATATTTCAAAATACCAGACAAATGTGAAAATGATTAAATATGTAATTGTAAAGTTGCAGCCAGATGTAATTCTGACTAATATCAAACCAAAAATGTAATGGCAATTGTACATTAATTTTATGAATTATTTCAATCATAATGGTATTCGTTTAATTCTTCTTTTCAGGGTGAAACCGGAGCAGGATTTCTTCGTCATGCTATTGCAAAAACAGTTATGATCGTTATGGGAGGTTACATCTTTTGGTATCACTTGAAATACAACCATGCGGTAAGCATAGTTTCTCATATTCTGTGTTTAGTTCTTTAATGCCTTATCGATATGTTGACTCAGTACTTCTGCCAAACCACTTTAATTGCCAGTGACAAATTTGGGAAAAACATTTATTATGTATTTGAGGACATTATGACAAAATTTTAAACATTTTTATTGATATGATTCATGCACATTTCATTCCAGCACATTTGTCGATTGCTTGAATTGAGTGCAGAAATCTAATTTTTTAATTAAACAAAAATATGCTTCTTCTATCTCAAAAATATACTAATCAGTTCTTTTATCATATTTTAGGACTGGTCGAAAAAGACATCGTGGAAAATTTCAGGAAACAGGAAAGCCATGTTTCCAAAAGATCCAGGTTACCCGAATTTCCACCAGCCTACAGACGACGATTACGGTTCTTACGGTTTCAAGCAGTCGAAACTTTACAAGTGAAGTGGTCTGTCTTTGTGGCATAGTGGTTTAGTAATTGTTAATTTAATAATTCAATGAATTTAATGATTATAAAAATGATAATAATAATACGGGACAAAATTACCGATACGTATGAACTACGTTAATTTTTTTCCCTTTCAATAAGGATCTGGATTTAGACAGATTCAAGCTGTAACAGTGATACGTTCTTAATTTTGAATTTCCTAACTTTTTGAAAGGATTTACTAAAATTTCAATGCACTACAATTTTTTTATTGATTTTATTTACTTGAAAATTTTATTTCGACTCATATGTTTTCTTAAGAACAAATTTATTCATAGAAAGCTCGATATTTTTATATTTTTGAAGAATAGTGCGTAAAAGTGACTCAAGAAATTTTTCTATGGCAAAAAAGTAACTCGAGCTGCTGCGTGTACAAAAAAGGATCCTTTAAAAGATTGGCCTGATCTCTCTTCGATTTTTTTTCTCAACGCTAACTTTTCAGCTTCGCGGTAAGATGACAGATTTAACGACTCGCGAAGTCAATGCTTCGTGCTTCTGCGGAACTCCACGGGATGGTGTGGAAGATGATATGGAGAGGATTTTTCATTCTCGAAGGCGAGGGAGCTTCGGTGACGTTTGTATTCAGAGAGGAAAAAAAGAGGGGAATGCAGAAAAAGAGTCGGAGTAGCGTAAATCGCTTCGTATCTTTTTTTTCGTCGGGGGACATTCAGACACTGGCGAGGATCGGAAATTGCGAGGAACGCAAACAACCATTCATCTGCACAGCACCCGGAAAAGATAAAAATATATAGGATGTCCAAAAACAAAAATTTTTTTCAATTAATGTTCAAATCGAAACTTTTCTTATCGCAAGATCTTTCGAAATTTCTCGCTCCGAAGAAATCTTAAAAAGTTGTCGTTAAACGAAAATTCACCATCAAATAATATGCATCGAACAAAGTCCAATCCTTCGTTTACTGATTTTTAATTGACGATAACTTTTAATAATTCCTTCAGATCGCAAAATATCAGAAGACTTTCTCAGAATCGTACTGAAATGAAATTTCTTATTAGGAATATCAACTTTTAGGACATCCTTTGTATGAATACATATTTCTTACATCCCTCGAAATAACCCCTCGTCGGTGGATTCGCTGAAAACTTTGGCAATGGGACATGCAGCAATAACGGGATAATGCGTGTTCTATCATCGGTAGGACAAACTCCGGAGCTGGAAGACCCTTTTCCATCGTCGTCGAGGGTCCTGGAACGATTCTGGAGAAACGTCGGCGACGACGAGACCGAAGAGCAGAATGAGAAATAAAGTGACGGGAGCGGGAGCAAGAAAGCTCGAAGGAAGAAACATAAATCACAATTATAATCAACGTGCTAGAAAGTTATACCTCTCTTTCCTCCCACTACGGTGGGGATGGAAGTAAGAAGAAGGATTCAGAGAAAGAGAAAGAGAGGGAGAGAAGAGAGAAAACACAAGAAAAGAAAGAAAGGATAAAATTTATTACACTTGGGACATATCTATGGTACAAAAATAATACAACAAAAAAGAATCAAAATAAAAAAATATAAACAAAATATATATGGAGTAAGTTCCACAAGCTACTCTATCTGCATATGAATGATGTATAAAGTGATTCAATCTATTCATTTAAAAATTTTATAATAAAGGAATTATATGATAGAGCGACTGGCCTAGTAATTAGCTTTGTAATATTTATTTCAACTTGAAAATTATAACAAATTCTTAATTTTCAAGCATTCGTGATCAATTTACAAGTTAAACGTTAATCACGATCTTTTGAACGAAAAAAATTGTATAATTGATAAATTTTATATTAGGAATTGTATAAATATATAATTATATTTAACAATTATTTTTAAAAATAATACTAAAGACTGGCTAACTGATGGGTCGTTCACTCTATAATATAAAAATATATAACAAAAATGAGAGAGAGAGAAAAGGAAAATCTAACCGTTATCGACGTTCTCTCTTATTCTCTCTTCTTTGCTCGCATATTCAGATTATCCTGCACGGTTCACGTTCTGCAATTTCGTGAGACATGAAATTTATCTCTCGAGCCTTTTCTATTACTATTATGCACCGTGTCGCTGTAATTCTTACGAAAACGAAGTTTCTCAATCCTCCCTTCGTATTCTTCCGATCGTTCGAATTTTGCACTCTTGATCTGGGAAATGAGATAGCGCTCGAGCTTAATTGCCAATCGCTCTGGGCCAGAAAATCTGTTTTAATGACCGTCTCTGATTGTCGATCGAGGAATCTTTCTCGTCATAAAAATTCTATTATGTGCGCAGAGTGAGATGGAGATGAGGAATATAAACTTTCCGCAACACGCGTCCCTCGTAAACGTCCTCAGAGCCAAGAGATATGGACCGGGCGGAGCTATAAAAATTCTATCATTCGTGAACGCGAGTCATTCGGAAATTAATTATACCGTGGCGAGGAATTGGCCACGAAATCTTACCTACCACCGACCCAAAAGTCAACTCTCTACGATTCGGCCTACAAGTCATATATCTTTTCTCCATTCGCAGTTTCGTACACATTTCTGACCTTTATTGTACGATATAAAAACGAAACGAGAAGAATTCCTCCTCGAATAAAAACTATCACGATCTTTGCGAAAGATTCTGAAAAGTTTTTTATTTCTAAAATAATGATAATGTTTTTTTTTACCTTAATAAATATATTTGATTTCATAGTTTAATGAATTAATAATAATAAATTTATAAAACTTCAAAAATGTATTATTATTAATTCAATTACGAATATTTTTTCATCCTTAATGAAAAAAAATGGTAAATGAATGTTTCTTAAATTGATATTTTCTCACTGAAATTATTGATCTCTTTCCCAGACTCGTGATTTCCGTTTTGCGAAATGCCTGAAGGGATTTAGCCCGTGAATCTCGCAGAAGCGTCACCGAGAATTTATTCCTGGAGAATAATAATACAGGAGTCGTAAGGATCGGAAAGGCAGGAATCGGACCTCGAGGCTAGCCGGAAATACGACACATAGGCTGGAGTCGACGCGTCCGTGACGTGCAGCACATGAGAATCCAATTCCGTATTTTCGCAATGCGTACGGAGGGTTGATAATGTACAAATGTGCCACGAGGAATGACGAATGAGTCGGTAATGGAAGCGAGAAGCGACAGGAGACAAAAGTCTCGGGATTTGTGAGTGCATCGCGCTACTGACACCACCGGTGGATGGAAGGGATGAAAAATTGAATTGACGAGAAGGGGATTATTCCGCTGTCGTGTCAGACTCGTGTAAGATTATTAACGATATATCAGCATAATATACACTCTGTCTCAAAATTCTACGTACAAAAATTGTCTCTCAAAAAGTGCAAAAAATTTCCTTTTTCAAAATTGACATAAATCAAATTTAATTTTAAATTTTGTGATTTTCTATTTTTTTTTAAATTAAATAAAAGTCTCCTAGATCTCGACATGAAATCAGAATAAATCTTTAAAAAACGTGAATAAAATAATGAAAATAACATTTTCAAAGATTCTCACAGAATTCGATTTTTCCATTTTATGAAAACTTTTACTTGGACAATTTCTTGCTTCAAACGTATCGAATTCATGTAAAATTTCGACGACACCCGGTACATTCTTAAAAATATCAAATTTTGGCTGGATGCTTTCCGAGACGAATCAAGTGCGATCGGGGGCGGGAATTGTCTTTCGCTCGACCGCGTCCGTTCTTGGCTCTCCAGACGCCAGAGTCTCGTAATTCACTCTCTTATTATGTATTGCTTGCATGTACGATACAATATATACATATATACGCATACAATGGAATACATCTATATGTTCTCATGTATGTATATGTAATATCGGACGTAGAGCACGTGGAGGATCGCAGACGCCTCCGTTCGGCGCAGCGGAACGATAATTTCTCGTCGTGTCGGTAGCAGGAAGTAGCGATGAATTATTCCACGGTTAATGGCGAACAATTGAAATACCCTCGGTGCACTCGGAGTCTATATATTCCGAGTACGAGTGACACTATGTACGAGCCAAGTATTGTATCGTTTATATGATACATATATATGTATATGGTATATACGGTGCGTAATTGATGTACGATCCTCCCTGTGGACCCTTTTTCGGTGGGCGCTTCTGAAAAATTAACATCTCCCTTCGGGCTGGCTCTTTATTCTTCCTTGTGAGAACGCATCCAACCCTAATCCCATTCTAATTCCCTGTCCTGCAGAAAACGTACTCGACTTGGAAATAGACAATGAAATTTCGTCAAAGAGTCTTTTGACGAAGTTGATTTTTCCTTTTTTTTTATGAATTTCCTCTCGGGGATTTATCATTCCTGAAATTCTTAAATAATTTGGTGATTTGGAAATAGTGCGCTTTCTGAAGATGCAACGAATATCAAGAAAAAAAGGATGAAAAATAATTTTATAAGTCGACATTTTTTCGTAGGTGTATGGATTTTGAATTCTTTATTGATGCGATTCCTGAAATGCTTGAATGTTAATAATTTTGTGATCTGGATATAGTGCACTTTTTAAAGTTCCAACGAATATCAATAAAATTGGGTGGAAATAATTTTACAAGGCGACGAAATTCTCTCATAAAAATTTTTTCATGGATTTTGAATCTTTATGCAATCGATTCCTGAAATACTTAAAAGTTAACAATTTTGTGTTCAGAAGATAGTGCACTTTTTGAAGATGCAACGGCTATCAATAAAAAAGGCTGAAAATTAATTTTATAAACCTACGAAATTTTTTTCATTCTGTTGCATGGATTTGGAATTCTTTATGCAGTTCTTCGTCGCTGTCTCCTTTTGTGCGTGAGGAAAAAGAAACTAAGAAAAATTTATAAGAAAAAAAGATTTAGAGGGTCACGTCTAAATGGGATAAATTTAAACTAATTTCGTGTGCTGCTCTTCAAAGGAATTTCACGGCCGTGGGCAAGATAAATATCAAACATGTGTGGGACTCGTGCCCGCTTCTTATTTTTCGTCGCGGGAAGAATCGCCGGGTTCCTCGTGTGTTTTTGACTCGGTGATACCCGCGCGGTGATTTTTCCTCTCTCTCTCTCTCTCGTTTCTCTCGAAAGGATGTTTTAATAAATTCATGTGCGGAGAGGTGCGTCGAGGATGCTGGAACGGAACGCGAGGAACGTCGGCTTTGTGCCTCACATTTGTTCGAAAATTCGTGTTAAATCGACCGATATTACCGAAAATGAGATCGGCAGCACAGAGGCATAACTCCGAGGACAGAGTAGAAGAAGCCTCGAAATATATTTCTGCAACTTTTTTCGGATCTTGCTAATTTTTAAAAAAGTGCTCGGCTCATTGTGACACGAAGCTTTGAAATTTCTATATGTGTCTCGGTTTATCTTTTTCCCTGAAATTCGTCATGAAGATATTTTCGGACGGATTTGAATATTGGCAGTCGGATATTCCGAGAATAAACTTCAGATCGATTCAAAATGAAATTGGACGTAATAACGCGATGACAAAAAAAACATGTCGTATGTTTCATTCAATATCCGATTCCAATTCGACATCATTCTTGTTTTATTTTAACGTCCAATTTTCGCTAATGCTCCGAACAGTTTTATTTTAAATCAACCGCATATATGAGGTCAACCGGATAATCGTTGAATCCCATTAACTCATCAAAGATATTAATTGCTCGTTTTGATTAGGGGAATTTAATTAATTATTATGGCTTAGGTACTAATCTCAAAATAGTGACGAAGAGGACAAAAATGAGAAGAGGCAAATTGATCCGTTTCAAAGATTGAAATTCGACAATTTCATATGATAATAAAAGCTGGAAATGAGCTTCAACGAATTAAGAACGGAATTATGAATGAATCGCGTTTTCTTGTGCTCGCGTTCTTATAAATGTGATAAGTTTCTTTTTAATTTGATTTTACTCTTTGTTTGGAATTTTCATTCTTTTTTCATTTCCTATGTAAAACCTTTTGCAGATTCTGATTATCCAGTCTCTGGGCTTCATTTTGATTATTCACTACTTATTCTGATTCAGAAAATAATCCCAAAGTAGTGGTAAATGGGATGAAAAGCAAAACCAAAAATTAATCCATTTCGGAAGTTAAAGTTCGACAAAATAGATGACAAGAGTTGTAAATGTACCTGAAAGAATTCAGTGCAAATCTCGAAGGAATCTCAAAATTTTCCTATATTTTCATATCCGAAAGACAAAAGTAAGAGGCAAATTGATCCGTAGCAGTAATTGAAGTTCTGCACAAAATGGATAATAAAATATATAAATATCAAATCGTCAAATACTAATAAAGAGAATAAAAATGAGAACGAAGCGAATTGATCCGTTTCACAGATTAAAATTCGACAAAATGGATGATAAAAGAGGTGTATAAGCTTTCCTCTCAACGAATGACGCACGAAATTGCAAATGAATAAGACGTTATTGCCCCTTTTCGCAGATGTGACAAATATATTTTTTATTTTATTTCACTTTTTGTTTAGAATTCAGTTCGTCTCGATCGTTCTCCTTTCATTTCCCATGTGGACTCGCGGATACCTGACGCCCTCTGGGATCGGTAAGCTCCAAGGGTAGAGCTCTCACGAGCTTGCTCGAGCATTAGCATACTTAATGGCCCTTTGTTTGGCCAACTTGAACCGTACGAATGGCGCGTGCATGATGCGAAAACCCGCCCGTGCGACACGCTTCGTTAACTTGACCGAATCAAATTACTCGAATTTACCGTACCGACGCCTCCGCGCGATAGTAACTTCGACGCGAGATGAAGGGACGCAAGACGCGCACAGATATACAGGCAAAGACAATTCGCGTGATATTGGAAGAATTTTATTTTTTCATAATCTATCGATCTTCTATATCTAAAGTAATATTTCGTTGCTGCAGACTGTAAGACAGTCAAGAACCATTCATTAGTTGAATAATCGAGTCAGCAATTAAATTCTTAATTTATTACTTTTAGATCGTACGAAAAATTAGAGATTTATGAAAAAACGAGACGCGTAGAAAATGTATTTCTGAAATTATTCAATTGCCATGCCGATGTAATTGAGAAATCATAAAATAATTATGAAAAATTCGTGTAACATTTTTTCTAATTAATTAAAAAATTTTAATTTCATCTTTTGGAAATGTGGCGCGAGTCACAGCGCGGGAGGCGAAAAAGAAACGGAACAGAAGAAAAAGTATCGAGAGAGAAAAAAAGCTACGAAAGTTGACTTCGCGAGTCGACGAGACTAACTTTGGAATGAAAAAGTGAGGACCGAACTTACGAGTCGAACACGCAATGGGCACCGTTTTATAATTCGAGACCGTAAGAAACACGCTCGGAGAAAAAGAAAACGAAATGTGTACTTATAATGCTTTAGTTTTTGGGCTGTCCTGGAGAAAAAAGCGTTAACGAAAAGAAACGAGAAGAACAAAAAAGAAATAGAAAAAAAGAAACAGCGAGACGCGGAACGAAACATCTTTGTATATGGACTGGTGAGCTCGTCGTTACGGAAACTCACGTTATACAATAAGAGCCAAGAATTCGATTTGTAATTCAACTCGGGCACGAGGTTGAATTTAACATTTTTCCGTCCTCTGATGCCTATTCTCTTCGCGTCATATTTTAAAAATCTTCCTCGTATTTTTTCGTCGTTACTTCTGACTTTTCGTATTTTCTCCTCTTGCACTCCTTTTCTTTCTTTTTCTACACTTTATTCTTTTTTTCTTCACCGCTCGCTTCGCTCTAGCTCGGTTTATAGCTTCATTACAAGCGAGGCTTCCCGTTTAATAATTCATCCGGAGAACTCTCGCGGTGTCTCTTTCCCCCTCCATCTGAGCTCTCTGGCAAACACGAATACTTCGAAAGGTCCACGAGTTCTTCCGTTTATTCCACGAGTAATCGACGATCTCTCCCACGTGTCGAGGGAAAACCGTCTCCGAACGTTTTATCGTCCTCTTCGGGACTTCTGTCACGACGGACGTTCCACCAGCGCTCGACCTGGTCACGAGTCAAAGAAAATGTTGAAAAGAGACGACTGACGATGAAACCCCGGCTACTGTGTACATCTCGTGAAATATATACGGAGGAACCGCGAGAACGGATCGGAGAAAACGTGCCAGGGTCGGAGGCCAAACGTGAAACTCTTTCCGGTTTCAACACACGTTTACATTAGTTTTGTTCAAACAGATTTTATTATCCATTTATATTGATAAATCGTCAATTTTATCAGTAACAAGTTGAATTATTAAACACATGTTTTCAACAATTTTACTTCAATTTTATAATTTTTCTACTGTAAAATATTGAATATTTTAAAAAACTATTTCTCCATGTTATTATTTTCATCAAAAAATAGATATGGATTAAATATTTTTTATGAATATTTTTGTTCTAAAATTCTTTTAAAAAAATCTTTTTTAAATATCTTATGTTTGTTAATGACACCTCAGGAAATTCGAGAACCGCCAATTGATGTATACTGTCATCAATGTAAAAAAATTAATTGACTAGCTGAATAAGGAATTCACTTCAATGCACATGTGTTAAGATTGTCGTTAACACATGTGCATCCAAATCAAGAGTCGCGGTAGAGACTCGAGGCAAGTACATTTACGGAACGTCAACTGTACGCTCTCGAGCTACCGCTACTCTTTTTCTCCGAGTTTGCT
>JAPYYX010002467.1:0-15798 GCA_030522605.1 Cremastinae sp. B BG-2022a | reverse complement strand
GTGAACGCGGAGCGCGCGCCTGGTGGGGGTAGTCAAATTTTCCGAAAAACTCTTCCCCTTGGGGGCTTCTGCGGCCTTCGAGAGAGGTCGCACTGTATTGTAAATATAGTAAATATTGTACAACATACAGCGTTTATTAAACCCCCACCCAGTTCTCTCCCGCCCCTATCCCCTCTACCACTCACCAACCATCGAACTAAGCCGTCCTATAAGGCACATATTAACGCTATGGTTTTTATACAATTTTTCGGCATGAAACGTCTATTAGATCGCTCCGTCAGCTCAGAAATCAGATGCAACGAAACTCCATGACGGAAATACATATATCGTACTCAAGCGCGCGTAAATTCAAAAGTGTATCGGGTTAGCGTTGCCTCTGTACCAACCAAAAGACGTTTCACGCTCAACGGCTACGGCTGTGTAGAAATACAGCCTTCCTAAATTTTTTTACCAAGGCTCTCTACAAATATTGTTAACCAATAACTGGCTACTTCCAAGCCAAGGCAAGCAAATAGAACCTGAAATTACTATAGTATGAATACTGATATTTGATGAGACGCGGCCAACAAGACAAATTAAATATGAAAAATTTAATCAATATAGACTAAGTGTTATAAGGCTCATTATCCCTGAAACATATAAAATGATAATACGAAAAATAAAAGGCCTACAACAGAGAGTGTAATATCAATTATTGATATTTTTGAATTTTATTCATCTGGTTGTTCGATTGTTGACATTTTAGTTTTCCGTTCATTTAATTTTTTTTTATAAAAATTATCGATTCGTGTGTGTTAGTTTCAAAAATGTAGAAACTGCCATAGATCATTGTCAATATAAGAGAAAACGAGGTTTATCAATTGTTGATACTTTTTATGTTTTTGTTTACAGTTTGCTGGTTTTGTAAATTAATATTTTAAGATTTTATTAAAAAAAAAGAAATTATGAAAAAATTAGTTGATATTTTCGTATATATTTAGATCAAAGGCACGTGACTTGAATGTGACTTTTACATATTATTATCAAAAATCTAAAACAATATAAAATATCAATAAAAGAAATAACGAATACAAGAAATAATCCGATTACACATTTTCCCATAGAATTGCTCGTTTGAAAGTCGAATATTTTTTTCAAACTTTTTTGACAATTTATTGAAATATTATTTGAAATTGAACTAATTTTAGTAAGACAAAAAATTTCAGCTTACAAAGAATAAAAAATAATTAACATTTTTACATAATTCGATGTCAAAGCGCGTGGTTGAAATCTCACTTTGACACACAAACGTCAACAATCGACAAAAATACATTTATTCGATTATTTTTTTTTTTTAGTACTCGTCATAATCAAGATTTTACCACATAAATAATATAAATGATTTAACAAAGCAAAAAGTGTGAAAAATTCCCACATGACGTAACTGAACGTCAAAAGCACGTGATCCAAATGTCACTTTGACACATAGTCGTCAAAAATCCGTCGAAATGTATTTATTCGATTATTTATTCTTTCGATTCGTAATATTGTCAAAATTCTGAAACACGAATGAAATAAAATGTAAAAAGTGAAACTTTCGTTATTGGATATCGAATGGAAAAAAAATGTGAGGTTAAAAATGGAAGGACCCTAAAATTACGTCCGGGCTCGTTTTCCAGTAATGATATAGCGTCGTGAGGGAAAGGACGAATGAGGGATAGATGCAAAAAGGAAGAAAGAAGATCTCTGAGAATCGAAGATCAAAGCACCCATGATTTTTTTCGTCGTTTCTATTTTTTCGTCTTCTTTGTTTTTCAAAAAAATTGGAAGGTCATTTCGCGAAAAAAAGGGCTCGGACGAAAAAACTTCGAAATCCCAATTCTCACGAAATTTCGTATTTCTGCGACTCCGACAAGGACAAGAGACGAGATGAAATGTGAGAAAAAACGTCCAAGTTCGAACGAGTGGTTAAAAGCTAACATTTTGGTGACAGGTGGAAGCGAGACGTGTCTTTATCGATAATTTCGAAAAATAACCAAGAATTTTTCCACGAAGTGTTCTTTGCGATAAAAAAAAATATTTGGCAAGAAAATCATTTCGATTTTGATTTTGGGACGTTCTGTCATTTTTTCTTTTATCTCTTTGTCTTTTTCTTTCCTTTTCTTTGCATTTTTAAATTTCCACTCATTTTTTATCGTTCAACTTTTTCTAATCGCAAAAAGCATTTTTGTGACCCGATCGTTCATATTTTTTATCTCGAACCACTTTTCCAATATTTTTTTCTTTTTGCTTTTTTTTCTGCAAAATTGAGCACATCGAACGAGTCGTTATCTTATCGTCGTTACGTAAAAAGAAGTCGGAGGAGTCCATTTATGAAATTGAAAAAATTAATATTTTTGAGGACAATTTTATTGTTCATCGAATTTTTAAATAAATAATTTGTTAGTTATTTGAGGGTAGAATCGATTCAGTTGTTTTGATGAATTAGTTCATTTTCATTTGGATATTCATCAATCGGCTTTTTTCCGGTTGGTAATTCACGTAGATTAAAAAAATTGCGTCTTCCGAATACGAGTCGGATAATTGAGGCATTTTTTGCGAGCGATAACCCAAAGTGCATTTCTTCATTTCTTTTCTCTTTTAAGCCTCTCGAAAGTTCGTGCTATTTGAAAAATTGTTCCAAAAATTTTAAAAATAAAATGAAATATATCAAAACGATTTTTAAAACATGAAAAAGGCATTTAAAACGTCAAAATAATATTAAGAGCATCGATATCATACGTCGAATGGGAAAACAATGTTCGATGCTTCAAAAAATCAAAAATTAATTATCAAAAAGATAAAAAAGTTTTAGTGGTCAATAATCTCACAGTAAGAAGTTACACTTCGTCAAATTTTTCGTAGTTATGGTTTAAATGAAATGAAATATATTAAATGATTTTTAAAACACGAATAAGATATTTTGAACGTCAAAATAATATTAAAAGTATCGAAATTATAAAATAAATGAGAATATGTTTTTCAATGCTTCCAAAAATAAATATTCAATAATTGAATGACTAAAAAGCTCTGAGTACAATTGTACAATCCGCCATTATAATTTCAAAAAATATTAAAATAGTTTATATAACATAAAAAATGCACAATTAATAAAATTCTATAGATGATTTATCTATATCTATATCTATGGAGATGCTCTATAGAGAAGAATACTTTTCTAAAAATAAGTGTAAAAAATTTGTTATTAAGATTTATTGTTACAAAACGATACCAACACAACGATACCAATTGATATTATGTCGGGGGAGGTGGAAATTTTTCAGCGCAAAATCGTTTTTCATCAAAAAAAATTTGAAAATCTCGCATTTTGGGTTTGGTTTTGACTTTGGGTTTTTTGACTGATTTTGAGAAAAGTGAATCTTCTACAGAATTACCAAAAAAATTAATAATTAAAAAATTCACTGTGACCAATTCTGCCATTATAATTTCAATATATATTAAAATAATTAATAAAATGTTTGATGCATTGAAAAAATGAAAAATTAATAATCGAAAAAATAAAAAGATCTGGATGGTCAGTACTCTCGCAATAAAAATTTACACTCCGTCGAATTCTTCGCTATTAGCCTCCCTGAATTCTTTCTCTAATTACTAAAAATTGTTCCTTCAAATTGCATTCGAATACGGCTCACTTTTTTCTCTCAATTTCTTCTCTCGCGGTGTGTTCTTTATTTTTTTGTTACTTGAGCGCTCGCGCACTTCGTATGCAAAACTCGGAGAGCTGTAAACGTCCAGAAAAGTCCGAGAGAAGAAACGAAGAAAATAAAAAAATATATATATAAGAAATAAAATTCGCAACTGGTCTGAAAAAAAAATAATAATAAAAAATGAGGAAACGAAAAGTCGTAGGCAATGCTCCGCTCTCTAACACGTGTGCATATGGAAATTACGAGTGCAATAAAATATAGTTACGTTCCAAGAGTATCTTGGTTGCTTTTATTTTCTTCTTTTTTTTACTCTTTCTCTCTCCTCCTCTTTTTTTCCTTTTTCCTCCTCGATGTACGTAGAATTTGTTTTTAATGCGCATACTTCGAGTCGAGAAAATTGAGACTCCCGCGAGAACAATTTTTTTCTCTCCACGTTTCGATCCTTTTTCTTTCCTATTTTTTCTCTCGCTTTTCTTCTTTTTTTTCCTCTCTTTTCGCTCTCTTGCTCTCTCAGAAGGAGAGAAGGAGCACTATCGGCAGTTTCTCTCGGTTTTTATCGTTTTTTATTTCTCTCGAGAATTTATCACTTTTTTTGAGTACACTGATTTTGCAATCGATTTTTTCCATTCGTTCGTTTTTTTTATTTATTTATTCGGAATTTTTTTGGATTTTTTTTTTTAGTTTTTTTTTCTCATTTTGTGTAACTGTCGATCGATTCGCGATCTCTGTAATTACGTCCTCATCGTGAAACGAAGCGCGCTGATATGAAAATTATAATTTTCATCGATCGCGAATCGGGGCCTCGAGGTCAGAGCTTTTGCGTCGTATACTTCCGGCTTTGGATTTTTTTGTTCAATTATTTTTTTTCATATTTTTCCTTTATCACATTTCAATGTTTTGTATGTTGTTTTATTCTTATCGAGAAGTTTGATTAATTTTTAGATGCAGAACACGCGCACTTCCGTCTTTGTATTTTTTTGGCATATTGTTTTTTTTCATATTTTCAATATCATATGTTTGGATTTTTCAAGTCTTTATACTTTGTTTCATTTTTATCAAAAGATTTGGTAGAGTTTTGGGAAAAATACACGAACACTACCGGCTCTGTATTTAGTTGAATTTTTTTCCTATTTAAAAAATTTTTTTTTTAATTCAAATGTCATTTTCATTTGTTTTTTCCCTGAAATTTTTGGATTTTTCTATATTTTATGTTTTTTTTATCAAGAAACTCAATAAACTTTCGTCTTACACATTAAATTTTATATTCTTGAATTCGTCACATTTAGATTTTGCAATTTTTTATATTATAGTCGACTTTCATCTAAATAATCAATAGATTTTCGGTAGATTCGTCACATTTAAATTTTTCAGTTTTTATATTTTAATCAAATTTCATCCAAATATTCGGTAAATTTTTCAACGTTTATTTCACTTCAAATAAATTAAATAGGTGATTTTGAACGAGGTCGCACAATGCACGTTTTCGCATATAATTCGGTCATGCCATGTGAGTTTGTAATAAAAATTGTAATACAATTTCCTATATCTTATAATATTCATTATCTACTCGATCGATTACCTGTGCGTGAATTAATCGTATTCAGTCCGATTAAATTCCAAATATTGAATATTACATTTTTTATTACTTACCAAAATTTTAAGTTTGAATTCAAAATAGTCGATAATTTTTTGCGACAAATTCTTGAAAATCTCATTTTAATTATTTTTTATTATTTTTGGTAAATAAAAAAAAGATAGATAAATGATCCGACAGGTGAAAAGTTCTGGGGAAAAGGCTCATAAAAATCTGCGCAGATTGAGAAGGCAAAAAAATTGTTTAAAAAGGTGAAAAACGGAGACGTGGAATCTCGGTGCAAAAGTTTAGCTTGATTTGAAATCCCAGGAAAATCGCGGTTACAACCTCAACTCCAATCGAGCTCGATTTTTCTCTTTTTCATTTTTTTTCATCTCTTGTTCTCTCTCGCTCTCGGCCACCACCCTTCGACCGTGTCGTATATATTTATTGAGACAATAAACCGCAATTATGTGCCTCGTATAAAAGCCCTGACTAACTAACCGCTCTCGTACGAGCCCGAAAAAGAGAAAAATCTAACTAAAAAGGAATAGAGAACAAAAATTAGAAAAAATAAACTATTTTTAACGACTTTCTCTATGTTTTTTGAAATTTTGTGTAAAAACGATTTTATTAAATCTCATTCCGCTTTCAATAATAAATTATAATTGTAATAAAAGTGATTTATTTTCCATTGGATTTATGTTTCTAAATTCGATTGTTTTGCCTTTTTTACAATTTTTTCGTTATGAATATTAAAAAAGCAATTTTTGAACGCAAAAATGCCTCGATTTACGAGTAAAATTGAAGTTTGGAAGAAACGGTTTTTAAAATGAATATAAGAAGAAAAAAGTAAAACCCAAAATTTTAAGAATTTGATTTTAAAAAAATTATAAATATTAATAGCATTGTGTATTTTTTAAATTTTGATCGAATCAATTTCTTCTGAATTTCAATACTAGAAGACTAATTCTAATAAATATTTTCGTTATCTATAATATATAAATTCATCAAAATACAATTTTATATCGTTTATACTGTTTTTGTTTGGAATGTCAAAAAATGTTTTGGAATTCAATTTTTTATTTTTTTTAAACATTATAATACAATAAGTAGAGGTAACATTTTTTAGAATTTGATGTAAAAAATTGTTGATGTTGTTCCACATTAAAATACCAAAAACATAGAATTACAAAACATTTTTTATTTTCAATCTGAATTCATCGAAATTCTTTTTTTTCAACTTTTCCTACTATTTTCGTTTTGAAATATCAAAAAAGCGATTTGGACGCATAAATGCCTCGATTCGTGAGTAAAATCGGAATTCTGGGAAGAAATGTATTTTTTCAGCTCGTGTAAATGCACAGGAGTGAAATTGAGCGAAGGGTTTGGAACACGCGATGATGATCGAGGATGAGCGAGCAAAAGAAAGAGAAAGATAGAGACATCGCTCGGAGAGTCGTTCACCAAAAACTTTCGAGTTTTGTCCAGTTTTCGTTGATTTCCGTTGCGGTTGGAGTGTCGGCGAGACCGCGGCCTTAACGGAGCTTTTCGCATGACAAAGACTCGGAGGGAAAAGTGGGAGAAAAACGATAAAAAAAAACGAAAAAGAAAAAAAAAAAGAAAACGAAATTGGAAAAAGAGAGGAAAAAGTGGTCACGGCGAGCTCGATCAGACGTGACCGAATTCCAATTTCTTTCTTTTTTTCCCCTTTTTCGCAACTGTACAATCGCGTTCATTTTTTCGCCTCCTCAATTGATCAGTTTAGTGGTAAATTCTTGCGGTCGTCGCTTCATTACTCCTGAGCTCCTTTATCCGTTTGTTTTCGCGCGATCGAGCCCGTTGAAATTGAATTAAATTCCATTTTTTGTAGCTTTTCACGTTCCTCAGTGATATGTTCGAGTGATCGACTTGTTGCGAGTGATATTTTGAGTGCCACGAGAGTGAATAATGCTCAAATGTTTACTTTTACTTTTATAATGCATTGTGCGATATTTTCCTAATGTAAATTTAAAAAAAATTTTCAATATTTAATTTTGAATGATTTTATTTAATCACACATCAAATTTTAATGTGCATCATGAAGATTTTTGTGGTTTTGTCGTGATTTTTTAAATATTTTGTAGCTAAAAAACTCGCAGAATGTTCATAATTTCTTATAAAATAATTCGTTCTTTTAAACGGTTTAGTGAATTGAGTTGAAATTTGTACAGAAGCAAAATTCTATTATCAGTGACTGGTCAAATTTTTAGATTTTAATCACCGTTTTGAATATTATCTCCAGTAAATCCTTAAATATCTTCTGAACCATTTAGTCAATCACTTCCAAATTTGGAAGATAATTTTTAAAAATATTCACAAATAATTTGCCAAAATTTCAACAGTTTCTTATGATTTTTTAAAAACGTTCTATACATCCTTAAAGTTGACGTTGTGGTCAATTTGGTCATGTGTAAGAGATTAGGGTTAAGTCTATAATTTCAGTACATGAAAATTAATATTCCTCATCCTAATACAACGACTTTATCATCCTGTACACATATCAAAAAATCTTGCATCTCAATCTTGTAATCTGAATTTCCATCTCACCTCGAGTGTCCCGATGTGCTTTGTTACTTATGTATCGGGGGTAAAAAAATAGCATTTCCTTTTTCATCGAAAAGTCTCGGAGTGACGCACGAGACGATAATAAACGTCGAGAAGAGAGCGAGGCACGGGAATTAAGGTTTCGACTGCGAGACGAGCCAGCGGGAACTTTAATTCGCATATCGTGGAAGACGACGCGAACAACACACCAGGAGACACACACACACACCTCGAAATGCGATTTAATGGACACTGGTAGGGAGATGGAGCGAGATGGAGATAAATAAAGAGAGAACGATGAATAAAAAGAGAGAGAGAGAGATAGAGAGAGAAAAAGATTACGTGGGACACACAAGGCTCGAGAGAGTTACACTCGTGTCGTCTCTTCTCCTGTACGTGATGATGACTCTAATGACTCGATTACTCAATCGGAGGACTCGTGCTCATCCAGGGATAACGGGCAAGTCGCGACTCCGCGCTTTAAAATCCTCTACCTGTCATTTTTTTATTCCTTCTTTCATATTTTCCTTTGTTACTTTTTTTATGTTGCTTTTTTTTACGAAGTTTTTTTAATTACGTTTTTTCTCCCGCTGCACTTTGGTGCGATTATGTCTGGATACGTCGCGAGGATTTTTTTTATTGGATTTTAATTTTGTGTCGGAATTGTTTTTGTTGGTTTTTGGAGAAGGATTTTGTTGCTTCGTGATGATTGGAGCAGGAACTATTTTTTTAGATTTTTTGGAATGGAATTGAATTGAATGTATTTCATTGTTTGGTGAATTTTGTCAATTTTAAATGTCGTTTAGTTTAAATATTTTCATACGCGACGAAGTGAAGAAAAAATATTATTTTTGTAATTTTTGATGAACGTTCATGGATGAATTTGTACGAAGTGAAATTTCAATGAAGTTGAACTTCATAAAATAATAATTTTTTCAAAATATTTTGATAGTTTTACAATTTTCTGTAACAGATTCGACCATTATATTTCAAGGAACAAGTGAAATATTTCAGATTTCTGAAAAAATTCAATTTAAATACATTTTTTCGTCATTTTTACAAAAGTATGAAAACGATTTTTATCAAAGCTCTGACTTTGGTGAATTTCATTTAAACAGATTCATTTTGACTTGTACAATCGTCAATGCCACATCAAATGTTGCCATTGAGGATTATTGTCTAACAAATCTCATTGCTAAACTCATTTTCATATTTTTGACGATACATCCTTGAACTTTTCATGATTTTTAGAAAATGTACAACCAAAGAGATGAACGCTGAAATTGATTTTTTAAAAAAATCTGCAATATTGAGTATAAATAATTTTTATATTATAAATTGTTGAACGAAAAGTAAAAAAATATTTTAGTAGGTATAAGAAATAGAAAAAATATTTATGTATTTTAGTAAATAAACTGAAATATAAAATTCAAGTTTTTTGTCTTTTTTTATTACGTTTTTCTCCAAGTTGCACTTTGATATTATTATGTTGCACATTACGATGCACGATTTTTTTCTTTGAAGGATCTCATCCCAAACGATACAGTTAAATGATTTGTTGTTGTCAAGTTTCTTTATTCAATCAAGTTACATGGAAATTTTCATAATTTTTGGAGCAGGCTATTCAGTAAGATTCGAGATATGAATGATATAAATTGAGTTTTTATTTTATTATTTTAAATATAATTATTGCTCACATAGTTTTTATAAAATTACGTCTTTATTGACGATTTGACATTTTGACAGTTCGTTGCTTAGAAACAATTGTGCGTTCTTGATCACGTTACATAATGCAGGGCTTTCGAGGTTATTAATATTTTTCAATTCATCATATTGGAAATTTTTTCTTAGCTTTTGAATATAATTCTTTTTATCGACATTATTTTTTAGGGATTTTTTCATGATTCCTGAGGAGGTTGGTACAATTATAAATAAATACCGAAATTTAGCCTTCACTTTACTTTAATGTATAGGATTATCGAAATTATCAATATTGCACATTTCATTATATTGAAAAGTGCGGTTAAAGCTTTTATTGAGATCTGCAACCCTCATTTTTTGAAGGCTACGATGATTTTTATAAAATATCAATAAACACATCAAAATTTATCAAAATTTATTTAAACCATTTTCTAGGTGATAAATTTCTCAACTGGCAACAAAATTATGCAATTGAGATTTAAAATTTTGTTCCAGTCAAATAAAATAAAAAAAATGCTTTTATTTAATTTCTTCTCACATTTTATTTTCTCTCATAAAAAATGGAGAGAAAATATATCTAATAATATCAGTGGGACAATATTTTTGTGGCTTCGATTCAAATTGCCATTGGATGATATTTTTTATGTACATTCCATTATTTATTTTATTTTTATATTTTATTACTCTCGGGGTCTAATTTTGCGAGATTTGGTGAAATTTACCACGACGTGTATATAAAATTGCGGGCAGCCGGAGAAAATGGACCACGCGTTTCCGCATTAGACGAGAGAGGTTTTTCTCTCTTCCATCTCGTCTCTCTTTTTCCGCGCTCGCTGCCACGCGAGTGAGAGGCACAAACGAGCTACCGGGATCTCCGATAAAAAGCGAAAAAAGAGAGGAAAAAACGAGAAAGAGACAGAAAAATGGCAACGACGACGACGACGTCGGGAACAAAAAAAAAGGAAAACCTTGAAGAGATCGTAAATGCGTAGTAGGAGAAAGCGCGATCTCCGCGGATTTTCCAGGAAACGTCAAAGCCGTTAAAACAATAATAACATCAAAAACTACAATTTATTCCGATTCGTTGTTATTGCATTTTTTTATTTCCTATTTAATGCGACGTATCTTCGGGTAAAAAATAAATTCTTATATTATTTTTTATTAAAAATGGTATATTCGAAAATATTAATTTCTTTTCTTTTACGCTTTTTTCGTAATTATTAAACTTTCGTAACTGCAATACTGAGATTTGAGTCAATACGACGTAATCGTAATTTAATTTTTTGTTATTTTTTTATTTTCTTAAATTTTATTTTATTTTTATATTTTTATTCAATTACTATACATACGAGTGATAACGTGGTCATAAATTGCAGCGTCTCATTATTTTGTCTTTTTTTTTAAATAAAATATTTCACATCAGACGTGATGAGACTAAGTCGATTTTTGAATTCTTAATAATAATAAAATATATTCAAAAGATGATTTTTTTGCCATTTTCGTTCGACTATTCAAATCAGATCGTATCGTAATAGAGAATTAAAGCGGAACACAGCCGATAATCGCAAAGTTACGAGACAGCGACTAATTCGTCCACGATCCTTGATGGCTCGTTTATTTTCTTCCTTTTTTCCTTCGTTTTTTTTATTCCGGTTCATCCTTTTGTCTCGACGTGGCGCCATTGCCACCCACTCAAGCTCACTGACACGAGACGAGGTGAGGAAACGGATGGAAAATAAAATGGAAGACAAATTACAGAACTCCCGAAGAGACAAACGGAGAAATAAATAATAGATACAGCGAAAAAGGTGAGTGAAAGTGACTCGGGGTGAGCTCATCCATTACGAATCCTAATTTTTAAAATAAACAAAAAAAATCAATATTTAGAGAAAAAGGAAGAGCGAGATAAGAATAACAAAATGTGCTCGTGATGCATACAAAAGATCGAGTGGGTTTCGTATAATCTTGCTCGATCTTGCTCTGAATTTGCACGCAATGAAAAATAATGTTAAATTCATGAAAAATTTATCATGAACCGAAAGAAACGGTTTATGCAAAAAATAAAATTTATTTTTCAAAATTTCATTTTGTATAATTTTTGTAAAAATATTTCTTTTTGGACTAAACAACATCTTTGAGATATGGAACAAAAATTATTTCAATTGAAAATAAATTTTTTTTTTCAATTCTTAATATCGCGAAATTTTGCTTTTTTGTTTACAACATTTTTTTGAAATTGTAAGGCTTTTTATCGAAAAATGATTTTTTTTAAACGGCACGTGATTCAAATTCTATTTTTTTTATTATAAATTTTTCATAGTACAATTTTAAATTGTTAAGTGAAATCCGAACGGAATTTTTGATGAGCTTTTTTACAAAATTTGTTACAATAAATTTAACTAAATTTGTTGTAACAATAAATTTGTTACAATAAAACAATAAAATTTCATCGACCTTTATTGTGGTTTTGACTTTTTTCACTCAGACACGCAAATTTGCAAATAAATCAATATTTTGAAAAATCCGTACGTATTTCAGTAGCTATTATCCCGTAGATCAACTGATATTTATTTCTCATTTAAAAATTAAAATTTGCATGAATTACGCTGCGTGACCCGAAGCCCTTCATCGACACGTCTCGCGAAAAATGACTCCGGCGCAGCCATTTTTCAACATTTTCTGATGAAAATTTTTTATAACACCCTTCAACACATGCCTATTAACCCTCTTAAGTATTATTTCCTTATCACATTTCCTTCTATCGAAAAAAAAATCATTTTTAAACTATCGAATTGCTGTTGTCGCTTAAAATTTTTTCTAATATCGGAAAAATATCAAATTGATTCGATAAAATGAATAAAAAATATTTCACAGGAGGAATAGTTCCTAAAACCTGAACAACGTGAGACTCGTTTATTTCAAAATTCAAATTCGCATGAATTACGCTGCGTGACCCAAAGCCCTTCGTCAACACGTCTCACGAAAAATGACTCTATATAGCTCCGTTATTTGTCAATATTTTCTGATCCACATTTTTTGTAACACATTTTAATACATGCCTGACACCTCTCTCAAATATTATTTATTACAAAAATTCATTTTCGAATTCTCGAATCGTTCTCGCTTATTTTATTTTTTTAATTATTATTATTTTCTGAAATCAGAATAATATCAAATTGGCTCGATAAAATGAGTGAAAAAATATTCTACAGGAGGAATAGTTCTTGGACAACGTAAGAGAAATTTATTGCAAAACTAAAATTCTCATGAATTATGCTGCGTGACCCAAAGCCCTTCATCGTCGACACGTCTCGTGAAAAATGACTCCAGTTCCGTTATTTTTCAATATTTTCCGATCCAAATTTTTTGTAACCCATTTCAATACATGCCTAACAATCCTCTTAAGTATTTCTTCGTTTTCACGTTTTCTTCTGTCCAAAAAAAAATTGCAAAAAATTCCTTTTTGAACTCTCGATTGTCGCTTTTAAATTATTTTCTAAAATCAGAATAATATGAAATTGATTCGAAATATAAGTGAAAAAATATATCACAGGAGGAATGATTCACTAACCTGGACAACGTGAGAGTCATTTATTTCAAAAATCAAATTTGCATTAATTTTACGCTGATGCATGATCCGAAACCCTTCGTCGATACGTCTCGCAAAAATGACTCCAGTTCCCTTATTTTTTAATATTTTCCAATGAACTTTTTTCGTCACACATTTCAATACATACCTAACACCCCTCTTAAGTATTATTTCTTTATCACGTTTTCTTCTATTGAAAAAAAATCGCAAAAAAATCATTTTTGAGGTCTCCAACCATTGACGCTTAAAACTGTTTCTAAAATCAGAACAATATGAAATTGATTCGAAAAATAAATGAAAAAATATATCACAGGAGGAATGGTTCCCTAACCTGGACAACGCGAGAGAGTCTTCGGGGTGGGGATTTCAAGAAAATCAAGATGGCGACTGTTGGCGAACGGGATAGGAAGAGAGGCCATAAAAATGAGCGAGCACACACGGCGTCGAGGCGAACAGAGAAAGAGAGAGGAAAAAAACGAAAGAGCGAAGGGAAAAAAAGGAAGAAAGAAGCGTGCAGCGTGCAAATAACTGTACACACGAGAAGCGGCGAAGGAGATGGCGAGCGAGGGGGTGAAAGACGTGAGGAAGGAGGAAAAAAAAAGAAAAAAAACGAGACGAAGGAGTCGAGAGGCCAGAGAGAAGATCGAAGAGCTCCACCTCTCTCGTGTGTGCTCTTTCGCTTGGAGGAAAAGAGAGAAAATGGATAAACAAGAGACGAAGATGGAAAATAAAATTTTTAGTGAATTTTGGAGTCGAAGGGAGAGAGTGAAATGAGGAAAAAGCTCAATGAGTGGATGTTGAATGAAAAATGTGGATGAGAGGTATGTGATGATGATGAAACTTTAAATGGATTTTGGATATTAATAAACGATCAAATTTAATCAGAAAAAGTTTTTTTTTTTGAATTCATTTCTCATTTTATTAATTATTTAACCATTTTTATTCTTTATTTTAATTTATTTGAAAAGTTATTATAAATAAAATTTAAAAAAAGACTTTCGTGTTTGATCTTTCACTTGGAGGAAAAGAGAAAAAATGAATACACAAAATACAACGAAAACAATAAATCTTTAGAAAATTTTGGAGTCGAAGAGAGAAATGAATGTGAGTGAAAATAGAAAATAAATCAATGATAAATAAATATTTTTATACCATTTTGAAATATTTTTGATGAATATATTGAAAGTTATATCGAAAATTCGTTCTCATATTAAGTATGAATGTAATTTTTTTTCCACAAATTGTCGATCTGTCACTTGTGACACATTCTGTAACCTTCAACCAATAATTGACGAAAAAGTTTCAGCAGAGATTTAATGTAAAAGGGATTCAATGTTCAAATTGAATTTGTTAACCATTATTAAATAAATAAATAAAAATTGATAAATTATTTGCTCAATAAATAAATAGCAAATAATTGTGAAAAAAAATTCTAATAATTTTAATTTAATGCAAAAATCGAATATATATATGAGCAACAAATAAATAAACATATAATTTTCCAATCATAGTGTATCAAATTGAGTCAAAATTTTTTCACAAAATCGATACATATTCTGTCATCTTTGGTAAATAAAAAAAAAAGTTCTAGCAGGGATTTAATGTAAAAGTTAAAAAAATGTTAACGAGAGAAAGAAAAGAGGGAAAATGTGTGTAAAACCCTGGCGAGTGCGGCTAATCTCTCCGTTAAAAAAAAGTGAGGCTCGTGCGAGTGGGGCGCGAGCGATGAAGAGAAGACGCACACGGGGAAGGAGGAGAGAGGCGAGCCGCGAGTTGCGATCTCGCGGCATGATTTCGAGCCACTCGCCTATTGGTTACGAGAATACGCCCGCCTCATATCCAACCGCCTCGCGGACTTCTTTCCTCGCTCCTCGACCATGCTCTCTCACTCGCCCCTTCCTATTTTCTTCCTCTCTTTCACCTCCTCGCCGTCCTCCTCATCCTCCTCCTCGCCCTCGAGCCTCTCTGTATACGGCCTCGTCCGAGGCCGTATAAGATTTCAAATATGATTTTTTTCAATTTATATTTAAAGGAAATCGTTTTTTATTTATTTTTTATCTTTTTGCATCGATTTCAGATCTAGACTTCTAGCGACTTTTTTTAATTATCTTAAACGAATTTTTAAAAATTGTTTAAGATTAGATTTTTAGGGATTTAATTTTTTTTATTTAGTGGTTTATTTTTATCAATTTCTGTGCGAAGAAATTAATTTTTGTGTTTTCTATTTCCGTCCTCGCCTCCACCTCCTCTCGCCCTCGAGCCTCGAACGAGGCCCTATAGGGTTTCAAATATGATTTTTTTTTCAATTTATATTTGAAGGAAATCGTTTTTTATTTATTTATTATTTTTTGCATTGATTTTAGATCTAGACCTTGAGCGATTTTTTTTTATAACCTTAAAGGATTTTTAAAATTTTTTTATGATTAGATTTTTAGGGATTTAAGATGCGCGGACTCGCCGGCCCATCGCAAAATCAAATCAAAATAGGGATTTATTTAAGTTTTTATTTTTATTTTTAGTGGTTGATTTTTGTCAATTTCTGTTGAAGGAAATATATTTTTATTTATTTATTTCCTTTTGTACAAACATTGTCGTTCTTACATTCCCCTCACATTGGGGGGTTTGACATTACATGAAGACTTAAGTGTAAATATACCAAGCTA
>JAPYYX010002466.1:0-15799 GCA_030522605.1 Cremastinae sp. B BG-2022a | reverse complement strand
CTTCTGGATGGTAAAACGTCTTGAAATTTGGTATACATTTTTATTTAAGTATTACCTAGGCCTATGCAAAATTTAAACAAAATCTATCTCAAAAAATTTTACGTGATTTCTACCTAAGGTAGCGTGAAATTTTTTGAGACAATTTTTTTTAAATTTTACATAGGCCTAGATAATACTTAAATGAAAATGTATACCAAATTTCAAGACCTTTATCATCCAGAAGTCGAGATATTGAATTAGAAAAATTTGTCTCAAAAACTTCACGCGACTCCTACCTTAATTAACTTAATTAAAGTATATGATAACGGAATATGAATTAATGATATCTTTAATACATCAGTTACCGAATAATCAAAAGTTAATACTTTATAAACTTACTTTAGTTTAATAAAATAAGAAATATTAATCATATCTGCTGTTTTAGCAGTAGTGGCCACAAAAGTACTACTTTTTGCCATCGGTTGCACCACTTGTGGTTATAATAAATAACAGTTTTGGTAAATGGAACATTATTAATATTTACTCAATTAATGATAAAAATAACTAAATATTTAATATTTAGTTATAAATGTCAAAATGACCACAAACGAAACAGTGGCCACAAACTGTATATCTACCGTAGTATTGGCTATCTTCTCTAAGAGTGTAAAAATTTCGCAAATGATGCGTCGATTTTCTTGCTGGCTCTCGGTCTATGAGTGGTAGAAATCAATATTTAAAAAATGTCTTCTACCGTTAAAGGTACCAGTACTATGGTGAAGGCTTCAGCGAATACGATGACAGAAAGTCCCGGAATTATGCCGATTGCGGTTTAACAATCAGGAAACCGTCTACAGTTGATTTTGGCCTCTGGACCTGCGAGCTAGGCATAAAAAAAGACGAGGACACTAAGGTTCGGGGTACCGTAATTAACGTTGTCCAATCACGTGCCGAATCCACCTACAAAAGCGCTGCTTCAAAGGTTTACGTCGAGCGTGGTGATTCCTTCAAAGTAAGGTTTTTGACAAGTAATATCGAAAATTCCAAACGTTCTTAAAGTTTTATCAAGCAGAAAAATTCTTAAAGCACAATAGCGAATGAAAGGAAAATTGTTTAGTCTCCTAACAAGTGTTGTATCGTTTTTAATGCAGCCTTCAATGATAAATACCACGAACGATAAATTTTCAGGCTGTTACATATATTATCATTACTCTTAACATGACGTAAATTTTTAAAAAATATGTCTACGTAAGATTTCTCTATCCAAATGCGTTAGCTTTAATAAGTAATGATTCTTTAAGATCCGATGCACCTTAAACGCCATGTTACGTTATTGCTGGCTGACCAGTCCAAATGGAACAATTTACAGCGTTTTGCCTGATTCGCCCAGTGGTTCTGATCTCGAGTACGACGGTAAAGGCTTCGGCATGGGAGAATGCGGAGCAATCGTTAAAAATGCAAACACCACTGACAATGGAAACTGGACCTGTCACTTCGGACTTTCGTCTTCAGGAACGTTTGAAATCGAACAAGTGGTTCCGGTTCAAGTTACAGGTCAGGAACGGAAAAGCGAAATGTATCAATTGATGTTCTAATGAAATTTATTTCTACATGCTCTCATTGATCGTCATTTCTTATCTTTGCAGATTCTTATCTCATCGCCGTAGAAGAAAAAGTTTACGCAAGAGAAAATGCTAATTTGCAAGTTAGAACTTTCTTTGAGGGCAATGGGGCTCTCAAATATTGTCGCTGGGTTCGACCGAATGGCCATGGAATAGATCTAAACGATTCTGACCACTATGTTACCATCATGGAATTGAATAGATGCAAACTTTTCATAAAGAGTAAGACAATGACCAATTGATTAATTCCATTAAAAACTTAGATGACCATTCAGAATACAGATCTCTGGTGAAAATTCGAAAATTTCCCTACACTTATTCAAATTTTACAAGTAACTTGAAAAATCTATAAAAAATTCTTGCCAATTTATTTATTAAGAATTAATAATTCCTATATTTGTGTGACTTAGAAATCGTACCTGAGGACGTTGGAACGTGGACTTGTTTCGCCTTGCTAGCAGGGTCGGTAAATTCCGAGCAAAAAGCAACAGTGGAACTGGAGCAGGCTTTCTTTCAAGAGATGGGAACCACTAAGTTGCTGTCAATCATTTTGGGGTGTGGATTATTGGTTCTCATTCTCATAAGTATAATTCTCACGGGGATATACATCAGTAGACGAAGGGACTTCGAGAGATTCATTAACAGACCACCACCCTACGATCCGCAGCTTGACAAAATGCCTCAATTTCTGACAGTCAAGCCTGACAATGGTATTTCAGCAAAATTTGCAGTTAATCCGATGGATGAAAAAACTCCTTATTAAAGTAAATACCCAATATATCCAATACGATATTTTCGAACATTCTTTGGATATCTGTGTTCTTAATTCGACAGATTTTCAAACGAGTTCAACTTTTCAAATTAAAAAAAAATTAAAGCAAAATCATTTTTGAAATGCATTCCTTGCAAAAATATGCATATCGAAAAATACCTAACACCCTCATAACAAATTAAAAAAGAATGCAAAATCAATTATTAAATCCACGACGTGGAAATATATCGAAAAACACCGAATACCCTAATGGAAACATATTGAAAATTCCACATTCTTCGTTATAACTGTGAATGCATTCGACAGATTTCTTAATTAAAAAATTACAGAACTGCATATACATGTTTTTTTATGTAACAAGTGAAAAAAACAAAAAACCATTTTTTTTCAACAGCAGAGATAAGAATAAAAAAATTTATCTACGAAAATGTTTCATGTATACTACTGAAAAAAAAATTATACATGTCTGCATGATGTCGACCATGAATTGAATAAAAGTTTTAACATTGTATGCGAAAAACTCATGTACCAGAAAATAAAGATCACTGATGGTCGTACTAAATTATGGTCGTTGGTGCGATCTGTCGAGCCTGGTGTACCTTGAATTATTTTTGCCGGAACAGTGGATCGTATAAGCTCACGCGGAGCGACATATCGGATACAGCTTCGGATTTGCGAGCTCAGAGAACAAGAATGAGCATCCCCATTCGTTTTGGTTAATACCAACAAGAGGGTTATCGAATAATTGGCAATGGGTGATCTCACCCTTTTCTCGCCCATTCGAGACTCTGACATTCTCAAAAGCCCTTGTCACGCGTCCGGAGCTTTAATCCTTAGTGCAAAGATGCGTCGCTACAGCCTTGCATGTTACCAAGAATCAAGAGATCGCGAGAGAGTTTAGTACTCCGTGACAAAGCTAGATACGCAAGGCTCATCGCACAATATCTTCGTTATGAACACGTCACAAACTAGCCAGGTGAATTCTAGTCTCTGTGTACATACTCATAGTACCTTTCAACACAAGAATTATCCTCTCAAGGATATCAACGCCATTTCCTAATTACCCAGCACTAAATATCTAAATTGAGATGAGACATTGCCATTCGGAGCCAAGTTTAAGGTTTTTTAAGGAGGTTCTTGCGGGTCCCATGTAAAAATAATTTTTAAAGATATGTGATACTGCGTTTATTTTTCGTACAATTTTCATTTATATAAAACAAGTATGAGTATAATTATGCGAAAGATTTAACATGAATTTTTATATTTTATATTTTAGACTTATCTTTTGTATCTTGTGTGCTCAAGCGAAGCTCTTTGCCTCCCCGGACACTCTCGTTAATTAATTTGTTAAGTTTAATTTATTTTACAATTCAAAATGTAGGGACCCATAGTCCCTCTCACTCTCGTTAGTAAAATCGAAAAATAAATTTTCACCGGGATTTTCACTCGCCGCATAAAATAATTTTTTGTAAAATTTCACGCTCTCTCTCTCCCTTCGGAATTTTTCAGTTTTCAATCTTCAGTTTTATTTTTTTGTCACTCTGGGAATCCCTTACTACCCATTCAAATTTTCGTTTTCTTTCACTCTCTGTCATAAACGTAGGAACGAGCGACAATCATAAACGTTGTCGCTGCGAAGTACGCTAATCCTTGTCCATCCGTTCTTTTCCCGTACACTCAATTTTTTCCGTTCAATACAGTACTTATTTTTACTAGGGTAGCGTCGGAGGACTTTGTCAAAAGTTGAGTCAGTTAGCACCGGACACTCGCACGGCGAACAAATTTTTTCATCCGAAGAGAGCGATCACTCTTGGATATATTTTGTTTGTTATGAATAAACTTTATTACAAATGGACCTTCTGGATTTGTCGCTTATTTCTAACTCCGAACACGTCAGCCGCCAAAAAATAACAGCGGCCACCTTGACAATTTTTGGACCATCGGGAGACGAATCCTACCGATTCTACGTTCCGGGTGAGAGAGCCAGCAGGTGAAAATTGGAGAGGAATAGGTCACCCGCTTCCCCGCCCCATCTCCTTATCGATTTAATATCGATTCTACAATATATAGAGCCATATTTAAACACGTGACTCTACTTAAAATTCAAAATTTCGCACGTCTCATATTATACGCTTACAGATTTCTAAATGAAATTTGGCTTATAGCGAGACAGATATGACTTTTGCTAAAATTTGTACGAGATTGACCGTCTAGAAGTTGAAATAATTGTTTTAAAAAATCGCAACTTTTTGTAATGGCTCATAAGAGCTTATGTTAAAAGGTGTGATTTTGTACAATTAATATCTTGATTTCTATGCAGTGAAGCTTTCACTAGAAATTTTGCACACTGCCCAAAATAATGTCAAAGAACGTCAACGCCAATTTTTAACGAATTATCTTTGAAATAGTTTCGCTTGATGAAATTCGCCTCAAGCCAAAATATTTCACACGCTTTCTATCTGCGATTAGTGTGGAGATTTTTGTTGCTTGATGGAACAAAAACTTCTAGCTCGCAACCCTTCGTTCTCACAGCTCGATCTCCGTTCATGGCTACACAATTCGAATCAATAATGATGCCTCACGCGCCATCGGTTCACTAAGCTAAAGTGTCAACGAATCCTATCATAATACAGAATTATAAGTAAATTCGAATCTCTTTCAGTGTTGTTCCTAATAAAAACAAAATGACCGAAACTGAATTATTTTTCTTAATCACATAATCGCAAATGTAACTCGTACCAAAAATACAGAAGAAAAAGCGTTAGACATACAAACGGAGAAAAATAACCAATTTTTTGTTCAAGTGAGACGACGAACGAGCAGAAAAAAGTCGTAAAAAAATTCTCATTAGGAAAGCAAACTGATAACTCGCAATACCGAGGAGGAGAAAAAGCAGCGGTGAATCCGAGAACGAGGTCAAGGGAAAGAGAAACGAACGTGGTGAGGGAGAAACGCGAGTATAAGAAAAGAGGCGATGGAGCTTGGGAAATGAGTATTTTGAGATGAAGTAAGACAAATGTATACGGACGACGAGAGGAAAGGACAAAGATAGAAAATAGAAAACAGAGAAATCGGAAAAAAAACACGAAACCTGGCTGACTGATAACCTTTGGAATTTGAGGTTAATCCAACGACCAGATGACTTTTCATTGCTTAGGAAAGGGAAAAGGGGTATGAGGGATACGAGAGTCTGTACAGAGAAGTCTATAGAACGGGTTAGAAATTGCGAGCAACACGCAAAAAGGAAAGAGGGCTTGCCTTCCCTTGATATAGAGAGGGATATGACGCCGTCGACGACGACGACGACGATGATGGGGACATGAGAAAAGACCGAAAGATTGCTCCGACTGCAGGGCGCTTGTAATTTCACAGGATTAATATTTAATATCAACGAAAAGAGGCAAGAGGAAAGAGGGTGAAGAGGAATAAGTTTTCCTCTTGCGTCGCCTCCGAAACGCACCCTCGCTTCTCGCTTTGTCTTTCCGCATCAGTTGATTTCTCGTTCTATTTCTCGTTTCCCCGAGTACATTTTGCTCTCGTGTTTTTTTTCTTTCCCCGATTCATACTCCTACGTTCGAGTCTGCAGCGCCGTGTTATCTTGACTCTAATGATTCCATATTTTGATTATTTTTTTATAGATACATATATACGCGTCTGTATTGATTCTATATGCATGTGGTATAGAAATCTTCCACATTTTCAAAAATTCGAATGACGATCATGAAACTGTGAACTGATAATAAAATGAATTATATAATATTATTAAGTCAAAAGATACAATAAATCATTTTGTATCGAAGATAAATTGTATATCGTACGAATAATTTTCAAACATTTTATTGAAGGGATTTTTGAGAAATAACCAATGCTAATTTGAATCGATGCCTGGTGGAAATTTCTTTGTTAGAATTAGTTCCCTTATGACAAAAAATGTAAAATTCGGTGAAATTTTATGAAATTTAGCGTAGAATTCATGAAAGAATTTGTAATAATTGTACCGAAATTTGGTATTCTTATATGCGGATTTGATTTTTTTTAATCAGAAATTGGATATCCATGATCGGCAACTGGAACAGGCACGAAATTTTTTGTCATAAAGTTCCAGGAAAAAAATTTTTCTAGAATTTTGTATCATTTTCTATTATACACGAACATGTGAAAAGTCGAAATATTTTTTAATCATTTTATGACAAAAAATGATATTTTTCAACGATCAAATGACATATATAGATTAAATTGAATAATTTATGTAATCGATAGATCCAAAAATAACATATCGTAATCTGTCTAAGTGTATACATTCTTTCTAACAAATTTTGTTGTATAATAAAAAAATATATTGAATTATGGTGAAATATGTAGAGATTCTCATTTTTCGTGATTTTTTGAGAGATTATTACATTATCTGTTGAAGTCTAATAACTTTATTTCCACTAGTATACTGATGGTTATAATCACCAAAATAGTGGATCAGATTGACGTAATTACTGGCAGTATGAACATCTCATGCTTAACAATTGAAAATAAAGTCTTGAACCCTCTGAAAGACTTGAAATATTGAACATATAAACGTATTCACTGTATTAATAATTCGTGATTCATCTCGTAATGGACTGCAGTACAGAATAAAGGTTATATTTCCGGTTGCTCGGGATAGATGAACTGGCGTTTTCGCTCTCGCGTTTTTCCGTTGCGAGAGAGGCAAGTTATTACCTTCAACCGCGCAGTTTCGACTTGCACTTGATCCAAAGCGCGAGGGAAAGGCTGATTGGAAGGAATATGTATAGAGGATGGCATAGAAGTAGGATCGAAAACGAGTCGATTACGAGGGGAAGCGGAGAAGAAAGGGAGAGACGGGGCGGAGGAGACGGGGTGAGGAGAAAAAGAGGGTAAGAGGAAAACAATCCACGCGTCTGCAATGGAGACCGATTGCTTCTCACTGAGCCACTGCGTGACGAGAAAATCCGTGCCTCTGGATATATTTTACTGTACATCGACGCTATAACTGTACCAGTTCCATCTATATATACATACATGCAGGCACCTATATATATTTACAAAGAAATGTGAAAGCTTTTCCCTAATCAAGAGCATCGGTTGGTCGGGGAAAATGAAACTGCACGTCCTTTGGATTTATGTTATGTACAGAACAGGGGGCTTTTCTCGTTAGTCTTGATCTCTCACGACAATGCATAAATTTTCAATGAATAAAATATCGATTTTTCGCTAAGGCCGAATGAGGAAAGGATAAGAACGCGCGAGGCAAAACATGACGCTCTTCGACTTCTTCACCGTGCACTGACTCTCAATCGGTGGATTAATTGTGTGCAATTTCGAGAGGAAGAGAACGAAGAAGAGAGAAATAGAGAGAGACAGAGGAGCGAAGATAACGAGGGGAAACATGCTCTCTTCTCGAAGTTTCGTAGGAAGCGCAAACTCGAGATTTTTTTCTTTTTTTTTACAGCGGGCAACCGAGCTCTTACTTCTGCTTGAATAATCGTATCCACAGAATGTTTTTGATGATGGGAAGAGAGAATAAGAAGGAGAGAGAACGAATGAGAATAAAGGCGAGACAGGGAAGATGGAGAAAATGAGACAACTTTTAATGCAGATTGGTTTGACGCTTGGCCAAACTCTCGTAATGCCATCAACCTCTTTTTTCCATATATTTCGGTCCCCCCAACGCAGAAGGAAGAATCATCCGAAAAATCGAGGAAGAAGAGGGAACGAAAACGAGTACGATCGGAGCGTGAAAAGATTTTTTCGATTCTACAAGATTGAATTTGACGCTCAAAAAGGGACACACAGAGACCGTGAGTAACAAACTCATTGAAGAGGTTCGTGCTGCGAAATACGTAGATTCGTGCGCAGTGGAAGTAACATTAGCCAGGAAAGGCAACGCGGAGCAATGGGAGGAACGATGTTACGGAAAAGCTCATCGAGTTTCCCAGATTGGCTGCACTTCCAATTACCTAATTGAATGTAATGGCTTCGAGAAGCGAATCAGGGGAGTAGAAATGGGGAAAATAGTCGAACGGTGTCCTTTGCTTTCTAGAATGGTCAATGCAACCATCAGACTTCCTGTCGTACGAATAAATCTCTGGGAATCGAGCAAGCTAAATATATGAATTCGTAAAAGCATTTCATGATAGAGAAATGATAATTTTTACATCGCTCGCAGTCATAAGCTCTTGCTCTGACGTTTATAACAGATTTAATCGAGAAACGCTCTTTGCTACATCAATCTATTAGTAAGTTCTTTTGAACTTTTGAACTCAAAGTTAATCTTGTACGTAAAAAATTCGAAAAAGGTTTTTTTTTCATTTATAGAAGTTCTGCGTTTTATTTATATCATTGATATGATTTTCATTTCATTTTAAAATTATTCATATGAAATCAATGTTGCCGAAATTTTGGATTCGAAGTTATTTATTTTAAGTAATCTCTTTTTCGTTCTCGATATAACCTCTGATTTTTAATAATGATTATAAGATAATTTATTATTTATCATATACCAAAACCATTCATATAAATTCGGTTTTTTGCTTGGTTTGACATTTGTGAACTTTCAAGTTCAAAAGGATGGAAATAATTCGTCTAATTTTTGCATATTCAAACTACAGGAGTCTTTCGTGCGCCGCGCTCGTAGCATTTGGGAATTTTGGCATTATTCTATCGGCAGAATGCATCCGCGGAGTATACCACAGAGGAAGTGCTCTCTATTCCACGTGTACAAAGGTAGATAGGAATTGGAGTTATATGCTTGAGTCATTTCTCCAGTGCAGGGTGTGCGTGTACAAACGCGCGAAATACAAGAGCATTAGAACAGCCACGTTTATTGCCTTCATTGAAGCTGGTTCGTTCCGGCTTGTTGTGCTTCGCTGTAGAGAACAAAGCAGATGGGAATCCTTAACAACCATTGCACCGGTCTCGCTTTCGACTCTCTCTCTCTCTCATTCTCTCTCTTTCTTTTTGACACTAAAACAAACAGTTTCAAACTTCAGAAGTAAACGCGAAAGAACGGTCCTTTTAACGCTACCCCCAGTATCGATTCTCTGCATGAGCATTAATAGTGCCAAAATATAGAATTCTAATTTATAATACGTGTTACATCTTTAATGCGGATACGAGCTCGAATCACCTTTTTTATTCTTAGCAATAAATCCATGATCGACAATTTGAGAACTTGGGGTAATAATTGATCGAAAAAACTTAGTGATATCTGATAAAAGTATCATAATTCCCGATTTATTTGATTCTGCAAACTGCATCGCTAATTGGATATACTGACGTATGTACATTTTCAATTGAAACACGAGACTGATCTTTGCACAATTCCGCTATTTTTTCTGACATGAAAATTCATGATTGAAAGATCATATATCTACGTAACAGTCTAGAATATTAAGGATTCTATACGAGGGACTAAGAAAAAAAAAAGTTTTTATATCCCAGAGAAGTTTTTCTTTTTCAATATCGCAGATAGCAGATTGATATTAAAAGGAAAAAAAGTTTGTACGTACAGCTTGCAGTTTATTTGTATACCTATATGTACGCGTACTATGTATAGTTGAAGACTTTTATAATAGTCAGAAGGAAGCTAGAGCACATGTAGAGATGAATAGGTTTTTCTCTCTTTCTCTCCCTTCGATGTTTTCGCTTTGTCTTTTGCTCTGTCAAAACGCTCCGAGAGATATCCTTGTTTTTCTTTCAGTGTCTTCCAGGGCAACCTTTTTCGTCCCCACGGTAATATCGTAACAAATCCCGCTGTACCGGGTTCATGGCCTCTCCTCGTACCAATTTCTCTCACTATAATCGTATCTTGATTTACGTCACAACGGAGAAAAAAGAAAAGAAAACTATACTGATGGTGAGGGAGCTTTCGTCGATCGCTTTCTTGCATGGACGTCGCTTCGACCTGAGAACCCCCTAACGTTTGCCATTTGGCAAAACGCACAGCCCTTGCAACTCGTTGATACGTTTGCTCTCTATCCGTGCTTTGTCAGAAATAGTATATTTACGATATATCACATTTGCTGTATTACTGAAATTTTATGTAATAAAAGAAATGTAAAAAAAAAAAAAAAATAAAAAAATATATTATTTAATTCATTTCGTGTTCTTAATGAAGAAAAAACCATAAGAGTGAAGAATTTACTTATACAAGTTTATAGTTGATTTACTTAAAACTGAATTCGATTTAAAAAAATGATTGTTCAAAATTTTCGTAAAATAAAATGGGAAATAGAAAGTTTTCATATTTTATCAACAATATTTACAGAACCTTTATTATTCGAAACAATTCTAAAATCTGAATGCAGTATGGTGTGACCTTTATTTTCTAACGATTTTTTATAATGATATTTTAGTTAAAATAAATTATTGGAAATGACATTTGTAAAAATCACGTTTGATTTATTCTGCAGATGGTTCACGAATAGATTTAATATAATTAGTACAATCGAGAGGCCAGAAGGAGACCGGTTATTGAATTAGAAAGATAACCTCATTTTTCGATCCAATTTTGATTTTCCCTTGCAAGATTGAAATTTAAAATTCTAGCAGAAGAAATCCAATTTCGTATTCTTCAAGAGTTATTTATGTCATTATATAAAGACAGAAAATCATATCAATAAAAATAAAAAAATATGTTATACATTTGAAAAGTATCGGAAAGAATTGAGAGTGAATCGGTCAAGAAAATTGCAACTGTTAACGCTTGACTGGATATTGATAATGCGTTACGAATGATATTGTGTAAAAGTAAAAAATGTGCGCCTCCTAATGATTATACCAGCGCTGATATAATTCCCGAACAAGTTGGTTTCCATTTATCGTAATGATACGCATCATAGGTGTGCAACCACAATGCAGTTCAATCGGAGCTTGTATCGCAGGTCTATACCAAAACAGATAAAAATCATTTGTGACGTGAGTTGCAGAAATAAGATTGAGTTCGAATATTCCATTAATTATTCCGGAAATTATAAACAATTATATATTGTATAAGCATAAAAAATTCTCAATGAATATCGTTTACAAATTGGTGACAAAATTTTATTTCCTAAAATAATTATAAACAAAACCCAATTGATGTTTTTTTGTCAGTTTGATTAAGTAGTCTCATCTAGGCTCACCCTAAGAAAAAATCTTGACTACGCCAATGAAGGGCAGGAAAGTGGGAAATATGAAGGGTGGAACGAGGAGGAGGAGGCACGTCACGCATCGATTTCAGCGTCAGCACAACAAAATCACAATGTGCAATATATATAAATGTGTGGAATAATGTATACGGAAAGGAGTTGAGTTTTTCGAAATGACTGTAGCCTGACGTATCACTTTGATCGAAATATCACGGAAGCGAAAAAAGAAAAGGCACGCCTGGCTTCATCTGCAGCATTTAATCCTGGATTTTATCGCTCCCATGCACGTACGTAGCTGAGAGCCCCGAGGTAATTCAACAACAAAATCCCCGCATAGAATGATGTAAAGTGAGTCGGAGTAAAATATTATGCAATTTCCCTTCGAGGATGATCCCCGTCTTTCTCACAATATAGATATATTAATATATATATAATGTATATACGAAACTTTTTTCCATGTTCTACACTATCACGGTGTTTCAGAATATAAAATAATCGCCGGAATGAATATAGCTCGTTGCACCAATTTTCATTTAACACAGAAAAAGTGAAAAAGAATTTATATCAGTTTTATTAAATGACTTTTTTAAAATAATAGCTCTTCAAATAATTTGTACTCGAAAAACTTGTTTTCTTGTACATGTGAGAGATTTTCATTGCGCGGTTTCTATTCGGACATTTTTTATTTATAGTAGAGAGAACAATATGTATAAGATTTATGCGTTGAACAAGTTAATATTTAATTATTTTCTTTGAATTTATTTCTACATAAATTTTGTAAGTGTTGCTTCATGAGAGATTTATTCAATGTACAATATATACATTTCGTCTAGCGTGAAAGCACGTTTCCCGACGTGTCTTGCAAAGGGTGAATTAGCCCTTGGACCGTCCCTCGAGAGACAATGTGCCCTAGATTAGATGGATCCGATGCTAATGCTTAGGGTGTAACTAATTTCCCATCGTGAACAACATGTCTCCCCCTGTACGTGTGTAAATTACCATTCCACGAAACGATATTAGAATTATCCATGATTCCATTTCCCATGCACCCTCATTATTTTCTGCCAAAAACTCTCGAAACTCTTCAAACTTAGAGATCAGAACTGTATCATTCATAAAAGTGTTAATTTTGTTTCTAGCATGATCAAAAAGAAATTAATATATCGGAGGCATACGAAAAATCGATTCGTATATTAGTTTTTGTAGCTTTCATGCATATATAAAATAAGAATAAAAATAATCTAAATGCACCGATGTTTTAACGATATGTCATCTTTTATTCGTCGAGAGTCATCAATTTTATTGATGATATTTTTTAATATTATTTAATAGAATAGACATCTTAAAATGTTTGACTAGAAATCAGTAGTTAAACGTTGGTATTATTTATAATTCACATAGTATTGTCAATGTTGCTTCCATCAGTACTCGGCCAATCGCACTCTTATCTAATTCAGCACTTTTATCGAATCATGGAATTTCATTCAAGGATTTGCAAGAAATTTGTCTCGTGCTCGTTTATTAGCTCAGGAGCGAAGAATCTAGGGTTCGCAGAGAGAACAAGAAACAGTCAGCATCCGGAGACTTGAATATGGGTGACGTGGGGTGCATACGTAGCAATAAGGCGTAGCCTGACAGATTAGACCGCAGCCAGGCATCACAGAGACTGCTGCTCTTATCCAGCGGGCGTCCCACAGCCAAGCCAAAGGCTTCTGCACTCGAAGAGCACCGGCGATAGTCTTGTTAGTCACGCGCTTCCTTCCCAACGTATTCACATACATTTGCAAATACACGAGCGCAGCGTGTGCGTGACTCGATGCGCGCGCGTGTGGGAACGTGAACTTGGATGGGACGAGACGGGCTCGTTCTCTTCTATAAGCTTATTACAGGACATATATCTCAGCGCGTATATGCACAGCAGTGAACATCAGCGGTGGATCCCGCTTTCGCCCGAAATTTCATTCGAGGCGGATTAGACTTTCCCCAATCTCGAGTCTGGCGAGGTTCACCTACACACCCGGGGAAAACGAAGACTGTACGTCAGTCTGCACGAACGTAGGTCGGGCGAAAAATATGTGCACGCCGTGCAAGAGATGTGTGCCGACTCGATAACATTTTCCACTGTGCGAGAGTACATGGTAACGCAGTGGGGAAGATTCCGGGCATCGAAGGAGACGAGATAATACGAAATAAGGTTGCCTGATTTCTCAGACTATTTCCGAGCGAATGTAAAAAAATATACGAAATGGAACGATCGTTGGAAATGAAGTCTCTTGGCAATTGAATTTCTTTGCCTATTCTTTCCTTATAATTTCGACCATATTAAACGTCTTGAATATTTAATTTAATTTAATAAAATTCAAAAAAAGTCGAGGGAAAAAATATTTGTAAGAAGAGCAGAACATCGACAACCATATTGGTCCAACACAAAATATACGTACTGTATTAAAATAGATTGTATACAGTAATTTTCATGGACTCTTTTATTTTTTTATTGAGTTGATAACGGAGAAATTGGCTGCGCCAACTCGAGATACTCAGGATACTATGTAAGGAATGACACGTGGGGCATGCGAGGCTGAGTCACTTCAATGGTGCTAAAAAGAGATAAAAAATGTTGATGCGTGGACGAGAAAAAAAATGTTCTTTAAAATTCGACCAGTTGGCTGACAGGCAAAATGACTGATGATTTTTAGGATCACTTTCGTCTTCATGCAGGTTCACAAATTTACCTATCCATGTGTATATATACCTTTTTCATTCTTGAGATTGAGTAAGCGGGCGCGTTCATTCCTCATCTGTATAAAAATGTGAGCGAGCGTGAATTTGCCGCGTAGCGTAAATCGGGTATTAAGGGAAAAAATGCTTACGAGATACATTATACATATGTATATATAGATTATATATATCCTATACGAACGGCCCTGCCTCGTACGACCTCTCGCGCTATTAATTACCCCTCGCTTCCCCCTTTTCGGTGGGAGTCGTTAATTAATTTCTTTTCTTTTTATTTCCCATTCCCCTTTCATTCTTATTCTTTCTGCCTCGCCGCTTCTTTTTCATTCTACGAATCTCTATTCTTCTCTCTCCTATTTCTTTTCACTCAACTCCTCCCTTTCCGTTTGTTCTCATACCTATATTCCTCTTCTTATTCTCGACGACGGCAATGAAAGATCGCGAGGAATCCTCGATGGAAATTTTCGTGCCAAGCGCGCGCACGTGTAAGGAAAATTTTGAAATTATCGTCTCCGTCGTTGGCTCGCGCTTTCGGCGAAGAAGAAAAAAAAAGAGAAGAGAGAAAATCGCGAGACTGGAAGATCGTGGATGAGAAGAGTCGACGTATACCTGTGAGACTTGAGAATTCATCAGATACCCCGCGGGCACGAGGCGATCCGATGATTCTAGGTTGGATATTAGGTCGAGATAATTACAGCCATTAGTCCGAGGCATACATCAATTATCGATGACACGATGACACGGTGACTGGAACACTTCGGGGCATCCCACTTCGATATCCTTCCACGACGAGGATTCAAATGTTCGAGTATCGGCGATATCTCCGCAAGCCTTCTCCATTACTCGATTGCATCGATTAAGTGGTAACACCACTGCAACAGCTAAAAAAATATATTTTTTGCATTTTTTTCTAGATAAAAAAAGGTCATAAGAAATAATACATCAGTGAGTAATTAGACATGTCTTAAGGTGGGAGTCGCGTGAAATTTTTTGAGACACATTTTTTTTTAATTTTACATAGGCCTAGATAGTACTTAAATAAACATGTATACTAAATTTGTCGACGTTTTATCATCTAGAAGTTGAGATACTGGTTTTTAAAATTCATCTCTAATAAACACGTTCTTATGGCAGATATTTTTATTCACGCTTGATTTACAAAATTTGTACCAAAAAGCAAGTTAATAGAAACGTGGTAAGAAATACCAGATGTGTTGACATAAAAGTGACTATTTTTCGATTTCAGATTTTAGATCAGATGGATTTTGAGATAAAAATACTTATAATGAAAAATATCTGCCATAAGAACGTGTGTATTAGAGATGAATGATACAAATCAATATCTCGACTTCTGGATGGAAAACATCTGGAAATTTGGTATACATTTTTATTTAAGTTTTATCTAGGCCTATGCAAAATTAAAAAAAATATATCTTAAAAAATTACCAACAGTCGTAGGCCCGTGGTCGATGTGGAGTTTCGGCGGTCCCACAAGTTAAGCTGCATTAGGCGCGGCCAATACTTGGATGGGTGACCGCTTAACTTTT
>JAPYYX010002465.1:0-18103 GCA_030522605.1 Cremastinae sp. B BG-2022a | reverse complement strand
ATAATGTTACAACAATTTCTCTACTATTTACCATAATGCTATGGAAAAATGTACTTGCCTCCTTTTTTACACCATCTTGATGGTGTTTTTGCGAGTATAGATAAATAACCGAACAAAAGAGACAAAAAGACGCTCGAGGTTCAATATTTCTTCGCTAAAGCCTAGACAATGACAAAGGAGATTTTTCGCTGGCTAGACCCTCTGCGGTTAATCTTCATTCTGAAAGTTCGTCTCCGGAGGGATAGCCGAGAAGCTAGCATCGCTGGAAAAGTATATAGTCGGAAAGCGTTACGTTTACTTTCGCTTCTCGCGTCGCCGTGAACACAGCCGCGCGACGTTCTAGCTTTATGCTCGTCCTATACCTGCGTCCCGTCGTTTTTAGGTCTCCAAGATTCTAAGCTATAACGCGAGGATCGTAATGGAGATATGTTGGCAGTACCAAATCCCAGCTCGCACACGTTTCCCGATATCCTTCGTCGCGCACTTGGGATATCCTCTTTCCCATTTCTTCAGTTTTATTCCTCATCTCGTTCCTACGGCCTGATCAAATTTATCACGTCGGAAAAAAAATGTTGCTCTCCAACCTTTCACGCACGTGACTCTCGATTCTATTTTTATCGTAAAAATATCAATTCTCGTTTGAGAGTGACAAACTGAAAAATATTCATATATATGTTATTTTCGAATGGATAAAAGGTGATAGAAAAAATCTATTTTGCGGAAGAGACATCGTGACGGGACGTAAGGAAAGAGAAAAAGTGACGAAAAGAACGTTCGCTGACGTTTTTACGTACATAAAAATCCATGAACAAACATCACTTTGGCCTTTTCATAATTAAGGCTCGTCGACGGGAAATTCTCTCTCACAGGTAGCAATTCGGGCATGTTCTCCTGTTGACTTTAATCTTCCTTTTGGCCTGGGGTGTTCTCCCGCACACTGATGATGTGCCCTCTTCGGACGAAGCTCGTCCGTATTTTTTCACTGGAAAAGCTCTTGAACGAGGGTGGACTCTATTTAGCCCGGGCTGATGGCAAAACGTGTTCTCCCGCATCTCTTGGCCCACGTGTAGACAAGAGAAGCAACTCGGCCGCAGAAACGAGCGAAAATTCGCGTCAGGCGTCGCTAAACTTTGAGCGTCTTTTTTCTTTTTGTCCCGCCCCTGCTGATGAATTTTTTTTTGTTTTCGTCTTATGCCGGAGCAGATTGATTACGGCAAAACTGATGAAAATCTACATTTCCTCATCAAAGAGAACATTTTTCAAGATGGTCCAATTTTCCTTTCTTTATTTCATTACTTTCGTCATTTTCTGAATGAAGGTTTGAGACTTTTTTGCAATTAAGTTTCGAACGTCACGGCAAAACTTGTGTTACGTTTACTTTTGAATGGAGTGACAGAGAGAAGAAAAAGCAGATGTAAAAAAAGGAATAGGAATTGAAAAAAAGATTCTGATAAATAAGGAGAAAAATAAACGCCAGAACTTTTAGCAAGCGAAACCTTTTTCTCGTCTGCTGACGACGATTTAACGAAGGTCGCAATTAAGCGGACATCCTCGTCGGATTTGCCAAGGGGTTACACGTTGACCAGCTCAAATACGGTCGAGGCGAATCTTTCGCTTTTTCTTTACCCGGACGATCGTTGACTCTTCTTTTTTTTCCAATGGCGTCCTCCTTTCCTTGTGTACGTCGATGTCAAGGTACAAGAGTCTCAGGCAACAACTCACGAAAGCGAGCCCAGATAAACCTTCTGTGACGACTCTGGTGTCGTCGTCGTCGTATTCACGTCGGATTCGTCGCTAATAAGGTACCGATTCGATATAATTGGCTACGGGGTGGCACTCCGATTTCCACTTCCCTTTGTCTCTCTTCCTATTGGATCTTATCATTAGCCTTTTAACGTGAAGCCCCTCTCTCTTTTTTCTTTCTATCAAAACTCAAAGACATGCGAATATATCGGAAAACGAGATACTTACATTCAAGTTCCCAACTGATAAGCTCAATTACAAAACTCTATTGACTTTAACAGATTTGATATTATGGATACTTTCGCTGGGATTTCTACTTTTAACCAACCTCAGACTAATCTTGAGTGCATACCATTTAAAAAATAATTTTCATTTTTATTAGCATTTATTAATTGTATAAGTTTTTATTTTTAATGAACTGAATTTAACTGAAAGAAAGATTCTCTTATATTATCGAATTTAATCATTACCAGTCAATAGCACAGTTCTTCTCCCCCTTTTTACACATCTGAATACCAGGCTGATAAATTCTATGGTAAATAAATCTCTAATATACGCTGTTCGACGTTTTTCAAAAAATTCCAGTAAAACTGTACAAAATATTTATAGGTCATTCTAATAGACTCTACATGCATACTTTATACATTGCGATTTTTATTTATAATTATTATGAGAAAAAGCAGATTCACATCAGCGAATTTTCATGTAATTTTTTTTTCCTTTATTAAATGTCTGCGGCTTCTGATAAATAATTATCAGATCGTATTTTACTGTGATTTGTGGGATTTGTTTGTAAAGTTAAAGCCGAAAGAAGAGAGAAAGGGGAGAGTGCGACATTTTCGCTTCATTGAACACATTTATTGAAATTTATCACAACTATGCACATATCTATACGTGTATACGTATATATTATATGTATATCTGAGAGAAAGTATATTAGAGGAGTCGTCGGTAGATTACTGAAGCGGGGAGATATAATCGATCGACACCAAGGGAGAAAGCTCTGCGGATTAAAGGTCAGTCGAGCGTATGACCAGTGAGTCTATATAATCCGTCGCGTGTACTATATGTATACGATTAAATATGTATAATATTTCTTGATATCGAACATCAATCCTGAAGAATAATTATTTATTAAAACATTTTTAATAACGTTAAAAATGCTATGAATAAATGAATGCTGCTCATTTTAATCATGACTCGTACGAAATCTTTTTGGTAATAATACTTGTTTTCACAATGCAGGATTACTGTCTATTTCACGTCAGTTCGTGATTGACTAATGAAACAATCCTGCCATTCCATGGAATGCTTCTGAACCTTCTTTTAAAAGAATATGTTAGTGTTCTGGTCGTGCCTCATTAATTTTCAGCATTGGTTTCATTATCTGATTAATGAATGTACCAATCGTGGGATATTGAGCGATTCTGTTTCATTGTTCGCGAAAATTTCTACTGTTTTGCCTTCACTATTTTTAAACAATAATTCTACCGCGGGCGCAATTATTAATTTGACAAGATACGTCGTTCTTCATTGGAAATTGTTTGCAGAATAACGGAAATGAAGTTTTTTAATTTCTCGAGCAAAATCGAAAATCAATATAAAAGTTGACGTGGGTGGAAAGTAAAAAGGTTGCAGCTGTCAACTGAATTTCCAAAATTAATACGCTTTTTTGAATATCTATAATTCACTTATCGAGGTGACATTCGTTTCATCTCAAATGTGTAGAATTTCGAAATTTGTGAAAAGTCAGGACCTCTGAAACAATACAGCTGTGCTCGAAAATGAATATTTCAAATTTTTTTAATGATATTCTATAAAATATTTTGATGTGTGGTCCCTGTATGCGTATTACAAAAAATAAACAGTAAAAGAAACTGAAATAAAGAAATAAAGTTCGAAACAAAAGCCAATGAACAACAAATTTATGTATCTACTCAAATTTGTTTAATTTTATCTCGCGTTCGTGGACATTTATAACAATCTTACTTTATATAATTACGTAATCTCGTTTACTTTTATGTAATGAGAAGTATAATGTCTTTGGAGGGCTGATAAGATTTTTAATACATTATAGAAGTTTACGATACATTATGCAGTCGCAAATGACAATATACATCTTTGTATAAATGTTTATTTCTGCATGTCAAAAAACAGGCAAAAGCGAAAATCTTTTCTTTCTGGTCTTCCAACAAGACAATAAAATATTTATGTATACACGAGTGTACACAAGATCGTGTGCATACGAGTTATATCCACGAGAGTGTACAGAAAGAATTTTTTCGCGACATTCACCAGGAGAATAAAAGAAAAATAAAGATGGAGAGAGAGAGAGAGAGAGAAAGACAAAAAAAGGAAAGAAAAAAATCAGCAAACGGAGAAATTGAAAAGCGCGTTGCTTATAATCTGACATTCGCTAGGCAGCCGGTTTGTCTCGTGAAAACGTGTGCTCTGGCTGAGTGGCCCGAGAGTGCCTTGCAACACATCTCCGAGCATTGACATATTCACAGGACCCGTCTAGCCTCGCATCCTTTCTCTTTGACTCTCCATCGTTCCTCCGCGTTATCGCTGATGACACCTTTATATTTCACGCATTTCCTGACATCGAACAAAATACCCATAATCGATTAAAAAATATTTCCACTCATGTCAACGAAGATTACATTGAATATCGAGTTATCCACGATTTTTCAAAATATTTCAATCATCTTTTGAGCAGGTCTGAACATTTTGCTCATTTTCATCTTTCTATTTTCATTAATTGTTATACACGTCTCGTGGTATTGTTTTTGTCAAAAGATTTTTGTTGATCGCGTGTTTCACAAAGATTGAAAAGAAATGTGTACGACGTATATGTGTATAAAAAATAACAAAAGAATGATATCCGTATAAGAGGCCTCTATGAAAGGAGAATCACTCGATGGATATTTCGCGTGCCGAGATTGATGGTTACTCGAGCGTTAGCTACTAATGCCTCCTCTCCGGTGCCTCCTTCGTCTCTGGTCTTCTCTTTCGCTCTCTGGTCAAATAGGAAGGTATATTGGTGTAAGGATGACTACCCTACCGAAGAGCCTTCGAACGTTCAGAGAGGAAGATGGATATTCGTAATTTCCCTGTTGCTCGTGCCGGAAAGGCGCCTCTATATCTAAATCTTGTCTTGCTGGGAAAGGAACGTTCCAACTCGCTCGATATCAACATTTTCCTCCTGCGATCGCTCGCAGACGAGCATCCTCTGACTCAACTAATATTTCTCCGCCTCTTCCTGCTTGTATCTTTTTCAAACGAAACCTGGACACGACCTGAGTGAAAAATGAAAAAGAAAACGATCGAACGTCGTCAGTTATTTTCGAAAAAAATGTTTCAATTCGCCTTTAAGCAACATATCTAACGCATTAAACATAAGAATTCCTTCGAAATCTGTAATTCATCATCTCGCTCTTGTTTTTTTTCTGTGGCGAAAAAATACAAATTCGTTGCCCGCAAATAGTTCGAGACGTTCGATCAATCGTAAATCGTTTTGAATCCGATACCCGATAAATTCGTGAACATCAAACGTCAGAAGACCGATGATTTATCGTGACATTCTCCACCACTGCCAAGCCCAAACGGAAGCTCGTTCACCTTCGTCTCTCTTCGTCTTTCTCTTGAAATTTTCTCCGTCTGTCTCTGATTCTCTCTCTCTCTCTCTCTCTCTGGACTTCTCTTTCTCGTGATGTACGAGCCCAGAAGGCGAGCCTAAGACAATGAACGGGATAGTCTGGCTCCTGGGTGCTTTCTGCTATTACCGAGCTCCAAAGGCGACGCTCGGTAATTCCCGATGGTACCTGACAGGACGATTCTCGCGTATTCTCGATTTTGTGTACCCAGAGCGATTTATATGCTTATCCTCACAAAGATCTATTTATACGAAAACGCGTATGAGTTTGAGAATAATTAACTCGCTGAGAGAATGACACGAGCACGGGGTTCTTTATCATTCGTACGAGCGCATGGAAGTGACACCACGAAATTCTGCAATGTCGACTTCGAATTCCTTCGTGAAGATGAAAAAAATGTTATTATGGCAAGAATAACATTCGTTCTTAAACCTTTAAACGATGCACTGTTCAGAGATCACTGATGCGTGTTCGAAATATTAAAAAACTAACAAGTTAAATATAAAAATTATTTTTGTTAGCGAAATTCATTCAAACGTCAAACATTTACATTGCGCTTTGACCTTCTGAATTAATGCTGAAGGTGAAAATGGAAGAGCATTACTCGATTATGTTCTTTTTCCGTCGTGTTACACCGATTCTGTTTACACTCCACGTAATCGTAATTAGTCTTTTATTCGTTAAGAAAGAGTCACCGGAGGCGGAACCGGAATGATGAGATTTTCGTGAAAAAAATCGAGAAGAAAATGTTCTACGGATGTATACAAAAGCTTATATATATTTGAGTAATCATGCCAAGCACAGCGAAAACGATTCGAGATGCCGGTGGTTCGTTTTGTTGGTTGTAACATTGTGGTACGTCGGTCGCTCGGGGACTCGGCCCATTCCTCTTTCCGTATACATTCAACTTAATTCTTACATTTTGCCTTCTATACATACCACTTTTTCCAACGACCCTTCAACTTTCTATTTATTTTTCCGTTGTATACATGTATAGACGTCACTTCAGCTTTTCCTCTGTCTCTCGTTTCCTCAGACAATCCAGGGATTGCTTGTTACCCTCTTGTTGTATTTCTCCGGGGATACAAATGTGAAGAGAGTAAAACCTACATTCTTTGGCAATTCGACTGCTGCGTTTATAGCTACGATAGACACAGGGCATTCCAAGTGAAACTCGTATCAATACTACACAGTGAGTACGCTGACGATTTCATTCACAACCTTCCCCATTTTTACTGCAGAGACAATTTTATATTGCTCTTTCACTTTTGTAGCCTTTTACTTCATGCCGATTTCATTTTTTAAATTCATTTCATGCGTATTGAAAAAGTTTAAAAAGTGAGAAATATTCGAGTGAATAATTTCATTTTATCCATTGCAAAAAGATCTATAGGCAACGTACAGAATTATAATAAAAGAATATTCTAACAACGTTTTTTAGTACCTAAAATGCATTAAAAAGATTACAATAGGTAACCAGCTATGGATAGGTAGATTAGGCAACAAGATATGCTGGTTGACGAGTTGTAAACTCCTATAAATAATCTATATGAATACATAAGGATAAAATAAAAGTGGTGTAAATAATATTAAGAATAAATATACTTTTCTAGGCATATGATCCAAATTAATTAAAAAATAGTCAACATTGGACGAGATGAGTTTCATGCAATAGCCATAATTCAAGTACACTTGGGGCTTGGGGGAAGTCCATGCATATTTGAATTAAAAGGGACTGCAAGACCGAAAAGACAGCGTGCCCATAATTCCTCAACTGTGTTAAATTCTCACCCGTTTTCAATCTCTTTGGCCATAAGTGATTGGATGACATGGAACAAAGAGCAAACACTGAAACACTATTTGATCTTCTGTGGATTTAAAAACCAACTCTTATAGTAAACCACCCAAAAGTAGCCAATGTAATGGATAAAAAAAAATATTTCCACTTGAAACAGAACATTCATATCTTTCGCAAAAGTTTCAATTGCTCTTGACGATATTCCACTCGATATTTTTGTGGAAATCGAATTTGATCATTCGATCGTCAGTGACGAAAAAATCGGGAAAGGGAGACAGCGAAATTGCTTTATGGCAGACAATCTTGTGAGTGTACTGCGAGAAAAAAAGCATTGAGGCGAAAAAGGAGAACCTTGAAGGGTTTTGCCCCGAGATACTTTCCACATTATCCAACCCAAGAAAACGTATCGCAAAAAGGAAACTCCCGTTCGATTATTCCTTCTCGATACGCGTGCGTAGCACGTGAACCGAGTTTTCTATTTTTGAGTATTTTCCAAACTGACAATGAGCAAGACAGGAGAAAAGATAAAAAAAAGAAAGTCTTGTCGTTCTCAGAGCTTGCGAAGGAAACCTTCCGAGCCAGATGTATCAGGTGAACATTTAATCATCGTTTACCTGAAAAAAACATTTTCCGTCTATTTGAATGTAAATCATGATTTTGGTGGATATCGCCCATCAAATCATCAAATTCTACTCTATTGATCACTCGATATTGAGTTTGCGACTATATTAACAAATTTCAGACTATTTTCAGAACCCATGGTAAATTCTCACAGTGTATTAATAGTTCGATAGGAATTACATTCATTAACATTCGTAAATCGATTAAACCGATACGGAGTTTGGAGATAATGAGGCGATGATTAAATTCGTTTCTTTTGCCAAATCGTGCTAGCAAATATCTGCGGGCATAACGGTTTTCGATCCTGAACGATTATAGGCAAATTATAATATTTGGCTGAGCACCGTTGATTATTTCTGATAGGCAAATTACAGTCCATAAATCACTTTTCACTCGACAGCGTTATCAGCTTACCAGAAACGCTATAAATGATGCGGATTTTTCAGTATTTCGATACATGTGAGGTATAGATACTAAAATATAAACACGGGAATTGTACTGTTACTTTTGATTGGCATCTGTCTTGTTCCATTAGATTCATGGATTATGGATCATACAGCCAGATCGTACTAAATTTTAAGATGTTACGGAGCTGAATGAAAAATTAACAGAATGGCCTCTTTTCACCTCGAGTGCATAAGTGCTTGTAACCTATTACCGACATTTGTCTGAGGCCTCAACCTACCCTCGAGAATTGTGGAAAGGTCACTTGAGCGCCAAAACTCGGAATTGCATTTGCCGACGTATTTAAACTTCTCGCAGCCACACATGGACGCACACGAAGATAACGGACACTCGGACGTTCCTGCGCGTGTGGGAACGTCGATGGAGCTGATGCGAAGAGTGCTCTCCAATTTTAACCAGCAAACGGCCATCTGGCAGTCAGAACGTCGGAAATGCATTGTCCATCTTGTTTTCCCTTTGCTGGCTGAGGTCCAGAACCAACTAATGGAAACTATCGGCTCCGGTGCTGTTCCCAGCTCTCCAGGCGCATTCGGCCACGGAAAACTCCGTTTCTCCACCCAGCTCGGGATACAAGGAGAAAAAGGCGAAAGGTAGAGAAGCGCGGATCCTCGCGATACACGCTGACGCGGATATACGTGCAGAGAAACGTGTGCTAGGAAGTCTCATCGAGAAAGAAAGAGAAAGGAAGGAGAAAGAGGGAGTGAAGCGATTGATATTAAACGGATACGCGAGGGACTGGCCGTTTGAAAGCTTTGTCCACGTTTGTGGCGCCACTACTGCGCGCGCGCGCGCCCTCTGAGAGCGCTTCATCGAACGAGATCCATCTCTCTCTTTTCTAGTTCGCTCGTTCTCAATCCGAGTATCTCCTCGTCGGAGTTTCATTTCGTTCGCAGCGTTCGTCGTGTGTTTATCTTACCTTGCATTGTTATTTCGTTTTCTGTGAAACGGACACGGAAGAGAAAGAGAGGAAAGTAGAAATCGAAAAAACGTAGGAGTAAAAAAATTGCTGGAATGCAGGCTCAAGCAGAAACGAACGGAGAGCCAGTTCCGGAAATAATTGAACCGTATCGCCGAGCAGACGCGCGATATAAGAAAAAGGCTGGCATGTCTGGAAAGAAATGCGCTCGTGTGTGTCTTTTCGCGATATATAAGGAGGGATGCTCGAATAGATCCACGAATCGAATGGATGGTGGAAATAAGGATCCCTCTGGAGCTTGCAAAGATATCCCGATGGTTTGTCTTATTTGTTGCACCGGATATGGACTCCAGAGAATTTCGTCTCACCCTCCTCTACCGATCAAACGATCGATCGCGCATATGTTTCGTTCCCATGCCCGATAAATAAGAAACATTTCAGAGAATATCAGAGAATCTTTTAACAACCGAGCGGAAATATATTTTTCGATTCGCAAACTTTGCACATTTTTTCACAGATTTCACGAATTTTTTTACTGGAAAAAAGTTTCTCATTACTCACCGATTTTTTTGTTTTTCTTTTACTCTAACTGAACGAGAGGTTCTGAGTTTTTCAATCGGTGGAGAAATGCTTGAGGATTAAGACCGTAAAAGTGACAAATCCATAATTTGTCAGACGTTGGAATAAAGCAGCGGGAAGCTGCATAGATCTGAATGATAAGAGAAAAAGAGAAAGATCTGGAGAAGATTGAAATGAAAATACGAATGAGTTCCTCGTGAAATCGCAGCGTCTTATTCTTTCCTGGTGAAAAGGATATTAAGTCGCGTTGTTGGAATGGAAACGTGCACATGTATAGACAAGCACGAGATACAACAAAAAAGGAGGAGGAAAAAGGCTGAAGACGGAGAGGAACCATCGCGTATAAAGCAGCGATTTCTTACCTCCCAAGTCGCTAAAAAGCCAGGCTATACATACGATTAATAACCGGATTAATTCGAGTCTCCTAATCTCAGCACACTTTGCTTCGCCATCTTTTTTCTCATCCTTTTTTGCTCTTTCTTTCCATCGTTGCTTCTCGGATCCTCTTGATCTCGTAATTAATTGCCGAGACAAGACTCCAAGATGCCTTATTCGAAAATCGCATTCTCATGCAAAAAATCTGCACTTCTCAATGACGAAGTAGAGTCCATAAAATCGATCGAAAGACAAATTTTCATAGCGGTTTTCGTATCTCTTCGCGATCTGTAAAATTCAAAAACGAATTTTTATGTCGAAGATGAAAAAAAAATATTTGGACTATCGAATGGCCTACTTTCCGCTCAGTGTGTAAAATGAAATTTTATTCTGGTTCATTCTTGCTTGGAGTGGAAATTCTTTTTTACGTCTCGCACTCTATCATTTTCCAATAAATTTGCTGTGAAGTGCATCATCGAAAAACATACCACTGCGTGCATGAGATTGGAAATTTTTATCTTCCAGTCACTTTAGTCTCTTGCTCGGCTTTCGATATCTCTAAAAAGATGAAAAAAATCCTTGAATATGGGAGTTGCGGTTTTTTATATATTTCTTCATCAATAATGTGATCGATATTATAGTATTTAATTAAAACGCACGTATCCACCGTTGGAAAATTGAACAAAAATACGTTTCCGAAATCAATTTTTTTGTAAAAGAAAATCGTATTTTTTTCGAACAATAAAACTGGAATATTTTTCATGTTCGGAAACAAAATAGGTCCGATGGGTAAAACAAGTTTACCCGGAATTTAGAGCAAAAAAAACAGAAAGGTATGGTCAAAATGAATTTACAACGGTGTCGCATCCGACGCGCTAGAGACGGATAAATAGTCGAGGATTGGCCACAGGTTTATATGGTGGACGAAAAATGGATTTCCGATAAAAAAAGAAGTGATTTTACAAAAAAATCTGAAATGCTGGAAACAGTGCGAGAAATTTGGTAATATAGGAAATTTAATTCCTTAATGCGTGCGCGTATGTTCCGAATCGATAAATGTATAATACGTGCTCATGCTACAAAAAAAGTGTAATGCGCGCGGATTTCCAGTCCGAGCTGATAAGTCTCGTGATGCGTACAAATAAAACCACTAGTAAAAGTTTTCAAATTCTGTCCCGAGTGATTCGAACAAAAAAAATCGTCTCTTGACAGAGAAAAGCTCAAGAGCGAATATTCCCCGAATTCAAAAAATTATTTGTGTAATGTTTCTGTTTACTTCATGTCTTTCACGTGATACAAACATATATTCCGCGTTTGTCAAAATTTCTGAACGCCAGATCAAACTGGAAATTTAATATGAATTACCGAGCCCTTTGATGTGACCCCCTGCGATCAGATTTTCGGTACCTTTGCGTGCTTGCAAACTATCAAACATTATTATTTTTCTTCTCTTCCGCTGTCCCGTTTTTCATTTCAATTCCTCTTTTGAGTCCAATACGTACCAGTCCGCCATCACTATTTTTTTTCTCGATGGGAACTCTCAATTTCACTCACCTAAAACAGAGAAGAGGGAACATCGAAAATTTAGTATTGTACACGACAGGTTTATTTTTTAATTTTTGTCTCTAATATATTATTTGAGACTTTGTATTTATGAGTTTCTACTTTCTTACGGATCTGCACGCCACATGCCGCGACGAGACCTTAAAACCTAAAACGAAATTTATATTGGCACCGAAAATGTTCAAGCGTTCAAGGATAAAGTATCGGCATTTGCAATTTCAAGAAATAAAAAGTAATCAATATTTTTTTGCTGAAAACGATTCCTATTACCAAAACCTGTAATTTTTGACACACATAAATAGACGAAGGACATAGATATGGGAATCAAAATGTACACAGAAAAATGTAATAAAGATTTTATACCAATTTTTACGAAAACCTGATTCGTTTAAAAAGTTCGTAGCTTGAAATTTGATCTAAATGCACCTTTACTGTTCCATTGAATCCTCGGGAGTACCCAAAATCATGCATATAAGGATTCAGATTTCACTTCAAATGTATGTAATGTGCATTTTCAGAGGCTCTTTGCAATATTTACTCCAGTTCTTCCTTCGCGGAGAAGCAAATTCACACGGTTGAACAGGCACAATTAAGTGTAGACCAGCGGATCAAGCTTTTCGGCGAAAGTACGAAGGATACATGAAGACGAGAAAAAGTGGTTTTCTGTGAATTCGAAAAAAAGTATGACGAAAGCGAGGAAAGAAAACTGAAGAAAAGTTAGGGACGATTGAAACGACGTGCGAAAGAGGTGAAAGGATGAAAGCGGAAGAGAAAGATGAAGACGAAAAAGGAGAAACGTCTGTGCATTTTGGAGATCGAGCGAGATAAATTCGCTACGATTTTTCCAACGGTTGCGCGTAGACGTATAAACAGGTTTTCCTCTTGGTATAGCCGACGTCAGGAGGGTTCGTCCCCGTTGGGGAACCTATAGAAAATCTACGACGATTCAACCAAGTGTGTATACTACTGGATGGAAGAGAGAGAGAAAAAGAGTAAGAAGCGGAAAAGAGATTCTCGCTTTTTCGTTGGTTCCTCCTTCCTGCCATCATTTCCTCTCCTCTGCGGACTTTTAACACGCGCGGAAAACCAGACTCACTTCTCGCATTTCTTGACTTGAAGATATAAAATATACTCAAAGGAAAAAGAAAAAGAAATGCAAATAAAGGGAGAAGAAGAAGGAAGGAAAGTTGTTACTACGATGAGAAAAATAAAGAGAGGAGAAAAAAGTGAAAGAGCGTAAATAAAAAGTGAGAAAGAGAAATAGGTGGATAAGAGTCGAGGCTCTTTCTCTCCCACTTTCGCACTCAGTGGGACTCAATTCACCATGAAAACGTTTCCTGCTGTATACCTAAGAGAGATGGGTATCCGCGCGCGTACTTCGTAGCTTCATTCTCTCGTTTTTCTCTTTCGCTGTCTTTCTGATTCTCCGCAAGAAGGAGAAGTCTCGACGATCTTCTGCCGAAAGAGAAAGAAAGTGTATGTGCCACACGTCCCCGGGATACAAAGAAGATCCTGACAACGAGACAGTGGTTACGGAAGTGGAAGAAGACAGTTCTCGAAACTCACTTTTTTCGTACCATCCAGTCTTCTTTCTCCTCATCCCGCTATTCCCCAACTTTGTTGAGTTTCTTTTTTCATGAGACGCAAAGAGAAAAACGTGTGAGTTGAGGAACTCAGGGAATAACGATAAACTTTTTTTTTCGCCCCTTATTCGGCCACATTTATTATTTTTATGGACTCTGTATGTATGTATTGTACATATCCTAGTTACCTCGGGTGCTTTCATAATCGTTTGAATGACAGAGAAATATCGCTTGACCACTTTTGAGAAAGAAGTTTGATGTTGGTAATGATTCGCTATATTTGTATGGAAAGATAATTTGTGTACCTGCCATATTTTTAAATTTTCGAAATATATTTGGATAAATATATTATTTGAAAAGTGTTCAGTAATGAAAACATGTGTAAAAAGTAGTTATGTGAAATGTAAAAACATTGCAATCTCAAAAGAAATATATTCATTTCCAGTTTATATGCATTCTGATAACCTCCCGAAATTTAAATTCTAATTAAATTAGTATCGCGACAAATGGAGAATATTTACCATCACATTTCATTCGAGAATTTTATTAGGCATTCATTCCCGCACGTTTCCTTGGTATTAATACAAACTTCAATTAATCGTACGAAATTAATATCAGCTAATTGAAACTGGTTTCATGATTATGCAAATAAAAGACAGTAGGAATCTCGTATTTGATAAATTCAGCTCGAATTAAACAGATAAATAATTCTCAAGTAGAAGCCGCTCAGCAGGCATCTTATTGAGTTTATGCGCGATATTGTACAATTAATATCTAAATCATATAAATTTCGACAATTGCGCTTAAAAACAATTGCAACAGATCTGAAATAACGCGAGAAAAAAATACAATAAAAACCAAATTTTTAAAAATATTTTAATCGAAAATTTTATTCGAGATACGGAATTGAAAAAATAATCGAAAATTCGAGTTAGCTAGAGAGGCCATCTGAAAACAAAAAAAATTATCGTTATTGTTCCGTTCTCACGCTTGCATTAGTGCTTGCAGCTTTCTTTTTTATTCGCTTCTTCTTTTATTTGGCGCACGCTCTAACTGCTGAGCGTAAATTTTATGTTAATAGTCGTGTTATGCCACGCCTAATTGCCCAGTTTCACGCAATCGTCCAACGTGTCGGGTTCAATTCATTCTACCCGCCCTTTTCGGGTGTACTCACCAACAGGGAGATACACAAAACGAATAAAACAAAAAACAAGAGAACGATAAGAAAACAGTGGAAATGGCGAGGAAGGAAAGTCCGCATGCGAATTAAGAAAATGTTCGGCTTTCCGTGAAATTGGAATCACGATGGTTTCGACGCGCTTTTGTTGCCATCAAAAGAGTGAGAGAAGAAAGATGCAAAGAGAATTCTCATTCTCTCTTTTTCATTCATTTCTTATGTTTCTTTTTATGCCAGTTTCTTTATAGATCTTACACTTATGTTTATATTCTTTGACATTATTTATTGTGGCAATTTTTTAAGACTTTTTGTATTTTAAAACTATGAAAAAATAAAACTGCAATTAATGTTTGTAAAAGTAAAATACCGTTTAATTGTAAATACTTCGTATTGAATTATTTATTAATCATTCATCAGTTCATCAGTTGTCGCCATTGATTTTGTCTAAGTAATTACTCATTCGCTTTTTTCCATCGGTACAACGGCACCCTATTTTAAACGCGTAACACATGAAGTACTTTGCATTAACAGACACAGGCGTTTGACATATGTGGAATATGCAAATTCCAATAGACCGTAATCTTGGCGTGGGTGTCACGCCGAAGCGGAGGAGAATATTCCGGCATCGAAGAACGCGGGGAACATTTACGTTTTAACGAGTCCGGGGATAATTAATTAGCATAAAATTGCGTTATGTACGTGCAGAAGTTGCGAACAAAAAAGGATTTTTTAAATAGTAAAATCGTTTTTACGTGCTCCGAGTAACAGTCGTACCAGGAAAAAAGAGATTTTCGGGTAAAAGCGATAAAAATGAATAAGCGAGCATAATTTTTTAAAAAAGAAACGAGCTTTCCCTCAAATACTTATCTACATATTGACTCGTCTTGCTACAATTTTGAACTTTTAAGTCTTCGTATAATTCAGGTCATTTTGCACAACAGCTGTTTAGAAAATGTCAAAACATGAGAAATGAAATCTAGTGTAAGCTCTGCTAACTGAAACAGAAGAAAAACTCACAGCCCCGTAAAATTTCATTTATCCAATAGAGTTAATGTTTTCAACGTTTATCAACATTGATGAAATAAAAAAAATTTGAGGCAATGGATATTTTCATTTTCTGAAAAAACTCAAATTTCCCACATTATTTTATTAACACTTCCTCCGCAAACGTATTTTGAGCACCTTACCTCCGCAAACCGGGGTCATTTGTGTCTCTCTGTTTTTTTCATTCACTCAATACATTAGAAAAAATCTGAAAAAATTCATGTTGGTTTTTGAAACATTCAATGTTTTTATTATATTTGGCTCTTCTCTTTTCACGACGTTTTTGAGGAATTTCGTTTTGGCCGAGGCACGAGTGACCCCGGTTTGCGGAGGAAGTGTTAAGACCAAAAGTCGTTGAGCATGATTGTTAATTACGCAAACATTAATTTATCTGTCACGTGTCACAATTCGGAATTCTTTCGGTTGTAAAACCCATGGGAAAAAGTTCGGATATATGTATGTACACGGATAAGGGAAAAAGTTAGGAAACGAGAGAAAGAAGAGTAAGAGAACGAAAGAGATAAAGGTTGAACCAGACGATATAAAGCTGTAGTCGATAGAGGGATCGTTGCAAAGAAGAAGAAGAACGAGCGAGAAGGATCAACGACAGGAACGAAAAAGAAGGAGAGAAAAAAGGGTTCCGTGCACAGTTTTCTTCTTATGAGTGTAGATGCACGGAAAGTGGGCAAGATATCTTTATTCATCGTTTCGTTCCAGCCATCCACTCCAGACGAACGAAATTTGCATTCGAGATACTAGACTCCAGTCGGAGCGGCCCCGTCGCCGAAAGTATTATAGCGTAACAGTGTTGCTTGGACTTCCGCCTTACAAGTGAGGTTGTACTAAGGGAATCTAAGAAAAAGCTTTTTCTATCCTTTATACGGACTTCGAAACGTTTAATTTCGAATTTGACGAGAGCAAAACGAAAAGTTCCCCATTCTGCTTCGTAACTTTTTCCCTTGAATCTGATTTTTCGAGGGAACTTTCTTATTTCTATCGGAATTGTAGTAAATGATCTTTTCTTCTAAAAATGCACATCAAGAGTAATAAAACAAACGATTACAAAAGTGATACGTCTTTGTAACCTGAAATTAAAAATAGAACAATCAAGTACAATAAAGAAAGGAGACATAATTTTTTTCCTTGTCTTTGTTGGCATTAGCGTGTACATACAACAGCGTCGTAAGGAAGGTCGTTAAAGTGGCATTATCTTTTCTACAACCCTGGCTTTGCATTTTATATTCATAACATATTCTTCTGCAGATAGGGGTACTTGCTACAATGAATTTCGAGAATGTATGGAGCTCGGGATTAAACCATGTCTTTTTTCCTCAACTATTTGAAACCTCTCCCGATGTCTATCCTCATGTATATCTGGAAAAATAAAGTTATGATGTATGGAAAAGATCAAAGGGATCAAAGAAATTTAGTAGAGCTGGTAGATATCTTATTAATTACATAGGTTCACAAGATTCAAAGAGGAATCCGTGCTGAATGTCCCACTAGTATTTTTCAGAGTATCAAATATCCACAAATTCAACCACTCGCAAATAAAGATATAATTCACTGATCAATGGATTGACTGAAAGCGATTTCAGCGTCATAATTTTTTATGTTAATCTTTTTTCTGTCAGTATATCATCGACGCAACTATGTGTATAGTTGGAAGAATGACTGAAATTCAAAACTCGGGACAAATATGCTGCTCGCATCGAACAATACTGGCATGGGTTGCTTCCTGAAACGAACTCTGTTTTCCTCTTTATTCAGACCCGGATTCGATCGTTATAAAGCCCTCTGTCATCCGTGAGTTATAATAATTGTATAACACGCCGTTAGCAAAGTTTGCGGTACGAGAGTACTGGCCTTTCTCTTTCTCTCTCTAGGCATTGTTACTCTAATTACGAGGTTGCGAGTTACGAGCTACCAAAGTATGCATACACAGAACTTGTATACAGTTTCATTTAAAGCAGCTGTACGAATATGTACAATGTAACGGAGAAGTAGAAAGGGACCAAGCCAGAGACATGCGGTAAGAAGAGACAAGGGGCAAGCGAGAAGGATTTATCAGTACTGGTAGAAACAAGACAAGCTTTCCAGCAAAGAGCATAAGGGTATAAACCACATACGAAATTGGAGAATAGACACCAAGGTACATCTCGTACAAACGTGCCTCCAAAGTTTGTGGCTTCCCTGGGTCCGACAGAATTTGCATAGACCGAGAGGAATCCGCGAATAACGCGCATCAGTTTGTATAATAAGTATCGAAAGGGTTAGTACAAGTTATTCCGTGATACGCGAAGTTCAATTGTGTTCTAGAACAATTGAATAGATGTATAAATAACTCATATGTATAAATAACCATTGTTGGATACCCGTAATTAGGAATGATTTTAATATTGTGATGAGCAGTTGAATTCACGCGTTCTCGGTGTCTAATATTAACATAAGTTTCATGTCCATAGTGTTCTCGGTATTTCGTAAATTCCTTGATGTAAAGTTGGTTGAATTGTTTTGACCAAATTTTTTATATTTCAATTATTTCTGTTGAAGCAACAAAGGAAAAAAACATGAAAATAAGTT
>JAPYYX010002463.1:0-15807 GCA_030522605.1 Cremastinae sp. B BG-2022a | reverse complement strand
AGGGACCGAGATATTTGAGAATGAATTGTGGTGGGTACTTTTCACCCTCAATGCCAGAAGAGGTATACGGTTTAGATGTGTGCTTGTCAGGGGTTAAATTACAATTTGCACTTTCTATATTATTCAAAAAATAAATAATTTTTTTTTGATTATTTATTGATTTATTGATGATTAATATCAATTATTAAAATATTATATGATAAATAAAAATTTATAAAGAAACAATAATTGCCGAATATTTTAGTTTAAAAAATTATAATAAAAAAGTTGCTAAAAAAATAAAGGATTATACAAACGAGTAAACAAAAAGAGAATTAGAGATAAAATCGATAGTGTCTCGCATTATTATGGATGAGCATCCGAACAAGAGCAAAAGTGGCTTGCCATGTGGGATATCGTTCCTCGCAGCTGTCAGTTTCTCCTTCCATTTTATTTTCTCTCTTTTATCTCTCTTTTGCATACACACACACACAATCTTCATCCCTACCATTTTCTCCCTTAAAAAAATGTATCTGTCCCTTTTCTCTTTAATATTTTTCTTCTTTATTTCACTCCGCTTCTACAGGAAGAAAAAAAAGTGGAAAAAATTTAACAATCAGGCCAATCGAGCCCGCACTTCCTACTCGGATATATCTTCATTCATTTCCGGCAATCTACGAGCGTGGAAAGCGAGCTAATCGTCGCTTCCAACGAGGCTTAATATAATTCGACTCTTTTTTCATTCATTCTTCTTTTTTTTTTTGATAAATATTTAGCCAAAATAGTGGAGATATTTAATTTTTACGATCTTGACCTCGAGACGCTCGGACAATCGAGTCGTTCAGAATTCGGAGGGGATTTCCAAGCGAAAATTAATTGCCGATAGGAACGATCGATTTTAGTTCTGAGAGGCTTCTGTCCGAAAATTTGAAAAAAATTACGAGAATAAAAAATATATCGATGAACAGATTTTTATGAAATTTTAATATTTTTTATTGTCATGAAATTTTTCTTTTATTATTAAAAGTTGACAATTTTTTTTATACAATTAACGTATTTATATTGAATGTTAATTACCTTTGATTCAAATTTTTTTTTCATAAGAACTGAGAAAATTAGACTAATAAATAAAAAATTTAATTATTGGTATAAAAAATTAATCAAATATTTAGAAGCAGAATTTAATATAAAATAAGAAAAAATAATATGGAACATTTTGATATTTATCAAATTAGAAAAAAATGTCGATGAGACAAGAAAATTTATTGCTTGACGTTTCTGGCCTGGAAATTTATATATAGCATCATCGACGACTTCCTTTATTGGCGCGTGGTCCGAGAACGAAAGCATATCCTCGTCTTTATTTCTCTCTCTACTCGTTACGTGCGATTCCCCCGACGTGTCCCTGACGTTCGAGACGATTTTTTGCTCCCGATCTCTTTCCTCTCGACTTTCCTCCTCGATTCTCTTCCGAGTAACGAGAATCCCGAAGACTTGGTTCCCAGGAATCCGTGACCTTCATCGAGGACGAACAAATTGCCTTGACATTTTTCTAATCATTTTTTTATCAATTTCTCCATCGTTACATATATGCATAACAATATGATAATTTTTTAAATATTTTCTAATTAAAAAAAAAAATTATAATGTACAGTAATAAATTTCACGATGAAATCATAATGAAACGATTAAGGGTATACCAAGATGCAGATCAGAAATAATTTAAAAAATCATAAAAGACAATAATTTTGATATTTTACCAATTAATCTTAATAAATTATTCCATTTTATCCGTGCGTATAAAAATAGTGGCTTCCTTAATAATGACTTGAAAATAAACTTTTCCATTGTACAATGATATTTTCAGGATAAAATTATTACAAAAGGATCAAAAAGAAATCAAGATCGGAAACAGAAAATATAAAAAACTCAACGAGGACAAATGAATGACCTTGAGGACAAATGAAGTTTCTGTGATCAACTTATAGCAATTTTTAATCATAACCTATATCTATAATAAAATAATCAATTTTGAACAAAATCATAATGGAAAGATTATTATCCAGACTAAGAATCATAAGAATTTTATAAAAAAATTAAAAATCATCAAGGACGAACGCATGACCTTGACATTTCTATAAAATAAATTTGAATTCATTCTTTATCAGACAACATGACAAAGTTATAATTTTAACATATGATAGAATGATAATATACAGGCTAGAATCAAAACCGAAGTAAATAATCAAAATTATAAAATTATAATAGAAATTATATTTCGTGCATTGATATTCATGAATAGATTAAGTCAAAGACTTTGTGTACTTTAGGACAAAATTATATTGTATTCTAAATTCTCTAAAATTATTTGCGTAAAAAAATACAGTAAACGAAGTATATTTCGCCTCATCGAAAAGTGTCCGACCAGCCGGCAGAAAATCACAGATGGTTTTTAAACCTTCTCGCGTCTGCTCGTCCTCAATTGACGTCAATTTCGTTCAATTGCCGGTTGATCCGGTCTCGCTGCCCTGGAACATTACACTATCATTTTTATTATTATCATTTTACTTTATGATTATCATCTTCATAACATTAAAACCTCAATTTTTTCATCAAAAAAAATATTTTTAAATAATTTATTTGAAATATTACCTGAAATTGCAATCTCGATCGATTGACAAAATAAATATTACTTTCAATATTGTATTATATAAAATACTAAATAAATATTTTAATTTGTTTATTAATTAAATATTTTTAATGCAGTTTTATTCGGGATTCTATGAGGATATTAATAATAAAAATTCTTGTGGCCTCGACCTCGTGAACTCGTTTTTGAAAAAATTGGCACACCCTTGCCCAGACGTCCTCTGCCACGCACCGTGAAAGAAATGAAGAAATTATAATCACAAAGTGTTTGAGGTATGATAATGATGAGGGAGAGAGAGAGAAAAAAATACATTCGCGTGTCCTATATGAGCACAGTCAGGGATGACTAAACCGGGGAGTTCCCTGTGAGGACGTAAAGGGCGTGGACTGGACACGGTTGCTCGGTCAGTGCTTATTTTTTTACTACAAAAAAAAGACAATAGAAAAACATAATAATTTTAACAATTTGTTAGTATCGACTTTAATTATATTTTTTTAAATTTATATATCTTATATTATACAATAATATTAAAAAATATGGAATCGAAATATAATAGGAAAAAAAATATTTTTTGCGATTAGTTAGTTTTGGATTCTTGAATGCAAAAGTATCTTCAACACAAACATACTGAAAATACCAAAAGCATATTATTTTATTAATTCTTTATTTATTGTTCATTGTTATTTTAGTTTTTAATTTATTAATGAATCTTATTTTGTTGTTCTTAAACTCAGCACGATTACTCAATCAATATTAATTTTTCATCAGGATAAAAAATCATGAAAATAATATTTAACAAAGCAAAATTGCCGACGAAAGCGTATTTCTTAAATTATTTAATTTCGGAACTTTAACAGGAATGAATATGATTTTTTGTCTCAGTGTCGTTCTCTCCTTTTTCCTCTTTCGTCTTTGTCGCGGGCACGCGTGTGCGTCTCGATTCTCGTCTGGCGTGACGAGAACAGAGGGGGAAGTTTGGACAGATGTTTGGTCCAGCACTCGAGGGGAAACAAAAAGAGAGAGGGAGAGCGAGATAGCAAATATTTCTGGAAGGGAAAGACGTGCAAAAAAACATTTTTAACCATCTAGATAAAATATTTTATCATTTGAACAACAAATAAATTTTCTTAACTTAAAAGTTACAGCTTAGTTGAAAAGTTTAATTTAAAAAGTGTAAAGAGTTAACTTTACTTAAAAAATCAGTTTTTTAAAATATTTTTTACAAATTATTTAAAATTATAATTTATTATTAATATTTTTAAAAGTAACATTAAAAATCAGGCACGACATCAAAAAAATTATAAACAAATTAAAATAAACAATGTTAAGTATTACGTGCATAGAATAAATTTTTATCATCTTCTTAAAAAATGAATAAAAAAATATATTTTCAAGTAAAATACTTGGGAGGGGAAGTGATAAAAAAATAGGAAGAGAAGAAGGGGAAAGAAAGAGAGAAAGATACCCCATGGGGTTTCATGACAGAAACAACCCTGGGCAGGGGAGAAAGCCGACTGGGCTGCAGGCACGAAACGTGACCCCGAGCAGTCACGAAACGACCGGGAGAACAAACAGAGCGAAGGGCGATAGAGAGCCGCGTTGAGTGAGAAAAACGAGAGAGAGAGAGAGAGAAAGAAAAAATAGAAGAAACGAGACAAAAATCGAGAAAAATGGGGTTGAACGACTTGGGAGAGGGAATCGTTCGTTCCTCGACCTATCGAGGGTGCTCGTGGGGGTGAAATTGTGAAAAACCACGTGACGAACCCTTCGAAGCTCCCTAACCAAGTTTCTCTTATTTCGGCCTTGGTTCAGTCTCGAACAAATCTCTCGAACTCGCGCACGAATTCTTCGTTTCCACATTTCTTTTATTTACCAAAACTAGATAGTGCGTGAGATAATTTTTTTTGTTTATTTATTTATTCGCCGTTCTCGTATCTATATGTGCAGTGATATCAGTTTGTGAATAGAGTGAGTAAAGTGGTTGGAAGGTCAACGAGGATGACGTGTGATTCGTTGCATGCAATCATGTCCTGATCCGGTTCTAAATGGGTCCTGATCACTTCCTGATCAGGTAATTTTATTTCATTTTTATGCGTATTCTGGTCATTTCCTGGTTAAGAATTTTTCATTTCTATAAGCACATCCTGATCACTGGATGATCATTTACTGATCGTTTCCTGATCAGGTATTATCTTTCTAAAATTTCACCCGGAAATCGTCATAACAGTGATGACGGATTGATTTAATAATTTTATGAAAATTTTTACGAGTCTCCAGTATACCTCGTGAAAGTGACGCTTCTTCCTCGTTTCGTTTAATTCCTGATTTCGTGACTCGTTCCTCGATATATATTTCCTGCATCTCGCGCTGGAAAAGGACGGAGGAAAGCGTTACGTATTCACGAATCGAGAATTTTTATCTTCGTTGACTCCTGTATTTTATTTCTTTTTTTTTTATTTCCAAAGACTGGTGACTCGATTTATGTAATCGTGAACGAGGAAATCGGAAAAGATGTGACGAGATCGAGAAATTTCTTCCTTTTTCGTAACTCGGAATATTTTTTTTTCTTTTCAATTAATTCTTTTTTTCAACTCGTTTGAAAACTTATTTTTTATCCTCCAAGTTACGAAGGTTCATTAATTCACGTCGGCGGACTTAATACGGTGAAAAAGGAAAGTTTTCGTCTCTCCTGGACACGCGACTTTTTTTTTCGACGAATTTTTTATACGCCACTGAGAAAAATGGAATCTTAAATTATTGCCCGATTATTGGATAAGAGGATGGAATTTTTTCGAGGATTTGTCTCGTAATCACACTCACTACAAAATCCATGAAATAAACGTGAGTATATGAAAAAATTCATTAAAACCAAAATCAATTTATGGATCAGGAGTTTATTTTAGGGATTTGTCGAATTTTTTTTGTGGTTTTCTTTAAGTGGCTTTTTTCTCCGGAAGAACAAAGAACCGAAAAGACGTCATCGATTCGATTCCCCTTTCGTGGCTTTTTTTCCCCGAGAAATATGAACGCCCGGAATGACAAAGAGAATAAAAAAGTCGCGAACAATGATCCCCAGACTCCCCTGACGATTTCTTCGAGGAATTATCTTCCCTTTCCAGTCGAACGAGTCCGGGACTTTATTCCCCTTCAAACGCCATATCAAGGCAACAACAATACCACTCTCTCGATGAAAAGAAAAATAGTTTTTAAGATAGTGCGAACATCAATTGAAATCTAACTTGTATGTTTGAAATTTGTATATACTTTGTTAAAAAGTTATTGTCAAAATTTCAAAAATGCGTTTCGTCTATGGAATTTTTCTCAGGATAAAGACAATTTAGTGCCTCAATTGATGAAAAATTTCGATAACTCATTGAAAATATATTTGTCTAAATAAGATCCATATAAAAAAGTTGGGTTTTAGAGAAATTGTTATCGTAATTTTCGAATATGAAGAAAAATTTTATTAAACATTAAAATTCTTCGGCAATCTTAAATGTTTCAAGGATTTATTATTGATGCGTAAGGGTGCTATTCGTAACATAAAAATATACAGTTATTGAAGTTTTTATTAGAGAATTATTAGGTAATTTATAAAAGTATAGAACTTCGTTAATATTTTACTGATTTCATATTGATTTCTACACGAATGTGAATGAAATGAATACGAAAAAAACATTTTTTGTTTGTTTTGTACAAATTTATCTTATATATTTATTTACCTGTCATTCATAGGAAAATTAATATCCAAAAACTAGCTACCGATTCCCTAAATGGCTAATTACAAATTTTTCGAAACGGAGTCTACACAAACCTAAAAAAATTGTTTCATGAAAAACGCGAATTTATTTATCTATTTCAATAAATCAATCGCATCGATCCTGTTTGGATCCATTTGGATCTAATTGCTCCAACTGCAGTTGACGCCAGAATAAAGAAAAATCGTAAAGTCAATTTTTTTCTGTGTTACCATAAATTTTCGCGCATGTTTCATTTGTTTCACTCGACTTTAACAAAGTGTCAGTATTTTAGCTCGGCAGTCAGAAAAAATGTGATGAAAAATCGATGAAAATTTTTCCATCGATTAAAAGAAATGAATTTAAAAAGATCATGAAAAATTAATTCGTGAAATTGATTCTCCGGATGAATAATTTACGAAGGATTATCAGTGTTTTTCCAGACGCGGACGTGCGCGTGAATCGACGGTAAAAATGAAAAATTGAGAGGAGGAACACCCGCGGAGTGAACGGCTCTCAGACGGACTCGTTTACGATGGTTCCCTCACCGCGGGTGGCACCGGCAAAAAAATCACGGCCCACTGACCCACAAAGCACCGATAAGAAAAGTTTTAGACGATAAAACAAGATTCTGAGTCGAAAATCCGCCCAATCTCCTTATCATTTTCTTTTCTGAGATAAGAAATTTTCATCTGGATATTTATGATACGGATCCATGAAAATTATCTGATTATTTCTCTAGTTATGAATTTTTTTGGAGTTTCGTCCTTCATTTTCACGTTCGGAGCATTTTTTGACACCTGTCAAATTTAACGTGTGGCGAATTCAACACCCAATTTAACTTTTAATGGCCAATTTTCTTCGAAATGTCATTTTACATTTCAGTTTTTTTTCTGACTGTTTCATTTTTGTTCGTTTATTTTTTTAACTGTTTTTCAAACGTGTGTCAGGTGATCAATTTTTGACATTTGTCGATGGATTCTTTTTTGTTAAGATTCTATTTTCTTACTTTGTCTTCCTTTTTGATAGCTGTCAAACGAGTCAGATTTTTAAATTTTAACGGGTTAGGTTTTTCGAAATTTTATTCTCTTATTACGTTCGAGTTTTCCTTCTCAAGGTGTGTCGAATAATCGCGAAGTTGAAGTTATATCTCGATGATCTCTGTTCTCCATGCATCGACGATTTCGCCTCTTTTAATTTTCATTTTTCTCTTCTCTTTCTTTCCAAGTCCAGGAAGGCGATCGACCTAATTAGAGAGAACTTTCAGCGTGCCCGATGTTTTTCTTGATTACGATCATTTTTTTTCGTCCCTATACCAGAACGAATCGATGACCAGGAAAATTTCTCCTGTCGGTTTTTCTCACTGATAACAAAAAGGACGAAAAATCTGTCACAGATATCAAACATTGATTTTTATCGCGAGTGACAACCAGAGCGTTTCCATGCCTACGAAATTGCATTGTTGCATATTTTGTGTTTGGATATGGATTTGTTCATTGTCACAGAAATTAGTCGGATTAATAGCAGAGTTATTCTCGAGGGTTTTTTGAACTCCTCAAAATCTCAGACCGGGAGGGAATTAGAAATCAAGAATTGAATATGAATTGATGATTCATCGATCATGATTTCAAGAAAACCTGGTGAATTGATCTTGAATTGACCATGAATTGATCGTGAATTGATCATAAATTGAGGATGCATTGATCATGAATTGAGGATGAATTCGTCATGAATATACCACTACTTGATTATGAATCGATCAAGAATTGATCATGAGTTCATCATGAGTTGATCATGAATTGACCATGAATTTACCACTACTTGATCATGAATCGATCAAGAATTGATTAGGAATCGATGAAGAATTGATTAGGAATCGATCAAGAATTGATTAGGAATCGATCAAGAATTGATTAGGAATCGATCAAGAATTGATTAGGAATCGATCAAGAATTGATTAGGAATCGATCAAGAATTGATCATGAATCGATCAAGAATTGATCATGAATTGGCCATGAACTTACCACTTAATCATGAATCGATCAAGAATTGATCATGAATTTAACACTACTTGATCCGTAATTGAACATACATGAAACGAGTATTTATTCAAAGTGTGCTGATCGCAAATTGATTATAATCAATACTTTACAAACTGAAGCGTTTATCATGAATTGATCGCGCATAGATAATGTTTTGATAATTAATTAATCATGGCGTGACCACATCTGGATTACATGTAACGTTTTCTTCAGAAAATTCCTTACTTCCATCGATGCCAAAACTCCAGTTAGGCACAACGAAAGAGAATTCTCCGTCTCGCATAACAATATTTATAAAATAATAAAGGTACGAACATAACGTCATTCAGTTTATGACTACGACGCTCTCATTCGGTACGTGTCTCGTTTCGTCAATGTCCAATACAAATTTACTGTTCCTCCATGTTAATTCTTATACAGGGTGGCCAAATAAATCATTTCTAATAACCAAAAAAATTATTTTATATTTCGACTGTTTTGGGACGTTGCTGATGAAAATTTAACGAGTAAATATGGTCACGTAATCACCACTAAGAAGTAAACGAAATAAAATTATGAAAACTCAAAAAAAAGAAATTAGAAACAGAATACTGAAAAATTAGCAATATTCATACATTTTTTAATTATTTTAAGTTTTCGTTGGATTATTAAATGGTTTTTTAAATACTTATGTTTGACGGTTTGATTTTACTTGAATTGGGAAAAAAATTAAATATTTTCGATGGACACTCTGTACATTGTTTACTCATGTCGGCACTCAGGGAAGTCCGCGAGCATTTAAATTCAACTGGTATCGCGAGTATGTATGTCCTCGTTAGGAGCGTTAGTAGTCACCGATAGCCACGTCTCGGGAGGATCCACCCAAAGTTATTCCACGATACGTGACTGGGGTCAGTGTGCCATGAATTTTCGCCACTATTTTTTTTCTCGAAAATTACTCCCTCGACTGATTTATATAAAAGAAGTTTGAATCTTGAAAAAATTGTTTTTTTTTTCTTAGAATTTTTTAGTTTTTTTTTTTACGTTTTGGAATTTCAGAATTATGTCTTCAGAATGCTAATTAATTTTTGGTAATCTGATTTTCCAATAATCTAACGGGGACTTCCAAAAAGAAAATTCTGAAATTCGCGATTACTGATAAAAAATCAAAAAAATCAGTTTCAAATAATTTTTTAAAATTCTTAAACAATTCGAAATTTTATAGTTTCGATTTCAGAATTCAAATTTATTTAAAAAATTGAATCATATTTATTTTAATCTCAGAATATATACGGAATAATCTTTACCGAGTTTAAAAAATTAGAAATTTATTATTATTGGAGACAGGATTCGAATGAAAAAAATGATTTAGATCAAGTTTGAGGGTAGTAGAGAAATATGAAAAAAATCCGACAAACGAAGCAAAAAAAAGGATAAAAAATAAAAGAATAACGAAAAAATGGAGAACCGATAACCGAGAGAACATCGAAACAAAGTGGAAGGATCAAAAATGAAAGAATACGAAAAAACTTAAAAAATACAAGAAAGCAAAAACAAAAAAAATAGGACGAATGAAGGCTCAAGTAAAACCAAAAAAAAAATAGAAGAACAAGAAAAAAGTCTCAAAAAATAGGAATAAAATAACACAGAGAGCGAAGAACGAGAGAATCCGAGGTATATACATATCGGTGAATGGGGAGTGTGAGAGGAAGATGGATAGATATAGCTCGAATGTGAGAGAGACACGGGATAACGGGTCTTTGCGAGTAGGTCGATACGTGCAGCAGTTGACACCGATTAGGACATCGTTGAGACATATATACATATACAAATATCACACGTCTCCTTCCCTAGACAGTTTGAAACTCACGAGACTTCGAAAAAATTTAAAAAAGTCAAATATCGAACAATAATAAAAATAATGTAATAATAATGATAATAATAATAATAGTTCCAAATGAGCAATTTGTCTGTAGAGACAGGTCCATGAGAGGAGATACGAATGAGAGAGGAAGTATTAAAATTTCGAGAGAATAAAAATAAATAATCGTGCGTGGTCAGAAATGGAAAAATCTCAGGGCATGATCTGGGGCACGTGCTCAAGGGCCCAAATTTAAGACGAGATTTATACCTTCTGGGCAAAGAGAGCAAGAAAAATTCGGGGAGGGGAAAGTTTGATGACTTTCTCTCGCATTTTCGATTCTTTGAGAAGAAAAATTTGACGGATTGATCCAGAAAACGTCAAATTAGTAAATTTTAGAAAAAATTCTTTTATAACTGTTAAAAAAAAGGATAAAAAATTTACACACGTGTACGAAGAATTATTACAAATTTTATTTTATAAAAATATTTCATCAATTTTTTAGTCACCCAGGAAATTGAAAATGATTTTTCGAAATAAGATAATTCTCTCAATACTCTGAAAAATTATAAAAAATCACAAGTAATTATAAAAAATGAGTTACAACTATGAATCAATCATAGATATAACAAATATAGTAGAAAAACTGTACAGAGAAAATATAGAAAAATTGCAGAGAAATGATTGAAAAGTCTAGGAAGTTAATGAGAAGTAATTAAATGTCAATCAATAAATAGTCACTGTGAAAAATATACACACATATGATATAAAAAATATTTAAAACTCGCACATTTTAAAAAATCTATAAAAGTTTAAATTCCGATTAATTTAAAAATATCAAAACTTGTCTTATTTTTAAAAAATCGTACTACGAAAAATATTAGAAAAATGAAATTAGAAATAATTAAAAAGTAATTAAGGAATTAATGACGAGCAGGAAGTCATCATTTTTTTTTTTTTTTTACGTAATCGAAATCTTGTTCTCTCTCGTTTCGGAGTGTCTAATGGAGCCAATCTTCGGTAAGCACCCACGAGGAAATGGTAAAAATTCCAATAGATCGCGGCTCGATCGTACAGAGACGCGTTCCCCGATATTATTATCGGTGGTTCGCCGCCGCGCTCGAGGTCGGGTCAGGAGGACGAGAACACGCTTGCGGCGGATCTTGTATTCTCGACTGGCCGATGGCCAGCCCGGATGTGCCTGGGCCTTTTTCTTTCTCTCCTCTCCTCTATTTTTATCCTCCAATTCTTTTTTCTTTGAAGATAATGAGAATGGAAAAAAGAAATAAAAAATTACTTCAAATGATAAAAAAAAGATTTTTGTAAAGTGTAAATTCTCGTAAAAACGAATGTATTAGATGCTCTTAATGTTAGTGAAAAAAATTCAGAAAGAATAATAATGACTACATATCGATTAATATATGAAAAAAAAATTCTAGGTACTAAAAAACATTTTGAATAATAACTAAAAGCTAAATATTATCTATCTTAGGAAGAAAATCAATTGAAAAATTAATAAATTAATGTTAAGAAACGACAAAATTTCAAATAATAAAAAAGTCATTTTAAAAAACATTAATTAAGTTTAACAGAGAATTCAAAAATAACAAATGAATTTAAAAAATTGGAAATTTTGTCTTATAAATGAATTTGAAATAAACTCCAAAAATATTGAAAAAATATTATAACTAGTTTTTCTTTTGTCCTTAAGTTTTATCCTTCAAATTTTTCCTTGATGATAACGAGAATAAAAGTGAATCAAAAAACTATCAAAATAATAGGATTTTTTTAAAAATAATAAATATAGTGTATAAACAAAATATTGAAAAAATCTAATGGACCACAGCCTTGCATCGGAATGCAAACTTGCATCGTTCGAGCCTCGTTCAAGTGGGCGAGTCAGAAAAAAGAGAAAAATAATGAAAAATAGAACAGTCTACGTTAATCCTTTTTTTCCTTGTGAACATTAACGGTAATAAAATTGAGAAAATTTTTATCAGGAGGATGATAAAGAAAAATGATGAAACGCTAAAAAAAGGAACTCTCGAAAGTTTCGCTTCCGGTGAACGGAAAAGAGAAAGAAAAACACGGAGATGCACTCGATGCAAATTGAAAGAAAATTTTCCATTAGTCGATAGAATCGATAACAAATTCATTTAGTTAAATTGTACTTAAATACAAATCTGAAAAAATATCAATTATAAATAATAATCTATGCACATGTTTGTGAATCAAATACTTTCTACCGAAAATGATTTACTTTGGAATATTTAAAAAAATTTTATAACGTATAAAATTTTGACATTTTTAAAATTCGAATTTTTGTGGAATATAGATTTCAAATTACTAAAACCAATTATTATAGAATTTTCAAATACTTTTAAATTCTGTATTTAAATAAAATAAGGCTCCAAATTCTATATTTAAATTTTTTGAATTCTATATTTAAAACTGTGCCATTTTTTTTAAATTTCATTTTTTTTTTTTTCATTTCGGAGCACGAGAGTAAAACGCGCCTTGATCGCCCGGAGGCAATCGGTTTCCGTTTCGCGTGTGCACGCGGGCGCGAGCGCTAAGTACGCGGCTTTTACGATCCCGAGGGCCATTTAACCGCGAGCAAGAAGAAGGAAAAATCGTGAAAAAAATCGGAGAGATAAAAAGAGAGAAAAGTACAGGAAAAGGCACACGTGTACTTTTTTCTTGTCTACAAGAGAAAAAACGAGGAAGAGAGATAAAAAGGATGCTACCTGAAGAAAGATAATCGCGAGCTCGCTTAATCGGAGAAAAAAGGGAAAAAATCGAGAAATAAAGACGAGGTGAAGAAAAGAAAACGAAAAAATGTAGTTGAGAAAGGTACGACGTTCCACATTTCGCTGGACACAATGCGCTGGTGAAGAATGCAACGGATTTTCACGATAGAGAGAGGAATTTAAAAATCTGCACGATAATAAATTCAACATAAATGAAAATATTTGAAAAATCGGTAAAAGGCGTTCTTATAGTTTAAAATAAAATATATAAAGCGTAATGAAATATTTTAGTATATTTTGGACCAAATATTGAAAATTTTGGAAAATTGTTTCTCCATGTGCTGGAGAATGTGATAATGAGTGTAAAAAAATTATTCAAAAAAATTGTAGTAATATTTTTAGTGATTGCTTTCCATGAAACAAAGTAAAATGACATAAAATAAAATATTTAGGTGGCTAAAAATAAAATTAAAATTAACAAAATTTGATAATTTTTTTGATGTTTTAGAAAATTCGAAAATGAAGATAAAGTCATTGTAAAATCTGACAATGATATTAGAATCTATCAAAAGAATTAAAAATATAAATAAATAAAAGTTTAATATTTTTTGGTGAAAACAAATTGCAATATGTATCGACAATTTTACAGATTTTGAAAATTTGTTTTTACATTTGCCGGAGAATTTGATAATGAAAGTAAAAAATTGAAAAATCTTGACAAGGACGAAGAACGATGACCACAAAACTGCGGTCGGTGCCGTAACCGCATCTCGCTACGAGATGGAAATATTACAAGGTGCATCGAACTGTAACATAATTACAGGCCATTGTTCATCGACTTAATTGCCGAGTTGATATTATCCGTTTTTTAATCCACTTTTTTAAGATGCAAATAATGTTTTATACTTCAGTTCGCAACAATAATAATAAACACAGTCTACAAATAATAAAGAAAAAAATATGAAGACAAATTTAACACATGTTTTTTAAAAATTTTATAAAAGTACGTGAATAAACAAGGTAGATCTTTAATACAAACTGAAAGTTAGTAAAAATGTAAAAATCAAATTCCTTATAAATCATCAAAGCTAAATTAAGAAAAAAAATATTTTTGAAAATAATGAAGGATCCAAAATTTATATAAAAATTACGATTACAAAATATAATCCTATAACAAATATTCTACTCCATTGTAGTAGTCAAGTAATATTGTGAGTGAAATTTAGTGATGATAGAAATAGAAATAGATTAATAAAGAAATAAAAAAAAATAAAAAATAGAAAAAAATGAAAAAAAAAAATAAAATAAAAATAAAGATTTAAAATTGTAATAAATGCAAGGAAAGATCACGTTTTTCGCATTTATTGATAAAATTTGTTATAGAATAAACATAATACGACGAGGAAAGCTTATTTTTTGCATTCCTGAATTTTTTACGACGTAAAATAATATAAAAGTTAACGCTCCAGGGATGATATTAAATCACTACTTGAGGAGCGGGGGGGGGGGGAAATTTTATGTCTCGGCTCGTGAAAACAACGTTGAAAAGAATTCCATCCTGCAGTTTTAAGGTTTGGAAAAATAAAGGAATGGATGATAGTATTCCGTGGGAGGTAATTGGTAACCAAATCCAAAGACAATGGAATACTTTTAACGCAACTATACTTACAATGGAGGCTTTGCCCCACTCTGCCCCCACCCCCAACTGCGTGTTCGCCCCAGCACCGTATCGAAGCCTGACCCCCGGTTCCCATCAGGGACTCGTCCCTGATGACCCATAAAAAGAATCAGTTGGAGTTCTGACAACGGATCGGAGTTTGATCCAACGGCAATAATGATTTTAATAATTACGGTTTTATATTGAATATGCACCGTCGTTTCACCGTATTTTGCCGTTCGAAATTTTGCCGCCAGATGTCATGTCGTCTTTTGTCAGATCTCGACAGCCCAGCTTCAGACGTCAAAGGAATGGCGAAAAAACTAACTAAACTGTGCACGGAAGATCCCTAAGAAGAAACTCTGAAACCACATAATTACGGGTTTTTAATCTCGCATCTTTGGTAGAAGGACTAAAAACTCGGCAATTTGTATATTCGGAGTGACGTACTCCAGACTTCTTTCAAACTCTTGCTCCTACAGCTACCTCCCTGTGGGGAAGATTACGATTTTCACGCGTTTTCAAACCACGAAATTTTGAAAACTTGAAAACCCCATAACTTATTGTGGCGGGGGGGGGGGGGTTCTTTGTGTTATGTCAAAGGAACTACACTCCATCATCACCCCATCAACTCCTCGCCCCTATGTGAGATAGGGGGCAATTTTAGTTACCTTTGTTCCTTCAATTCTATATAATTGTGAATTTTTTGTTATTAATACTTTCTGGATGCAAAAAGTAATTTCACCTGACTATGTAGGGGAAATGGGGGGGGGGGCAAAATGGGCCTCTTAAGGAAAAAATGTTAGAATTCTTAGTGTAATGAACTGGTTTTAGTCTCTTATATTTTGATTATTTCATTTCGATAAAAGAAATTGTTTTTAAGGTAGTTCTATAGTTTTTTCGATTTCTTAGGATTTTCTTGAAAATTTGCACAAGCCTTCTTTGATATGACCTACATACGTGTACCGAATTTCAAGAGGGTTTACCACGTAGATATTGAGATATTTATTGTTGAAAATCGCAATTTTTAGTTCTCTCTCATAAGAGCCCATATTAAATTTGCGATTTTCAATCCTTAATATCTTGACTTCTAGATGGTGAAACGTCTTGAAACTTTGCATGTCTCTTTTTAGTACTTCGAAGAAGGTTCCT
>JAPYYX010002462.1:0-15823 GCA_030522605.1 Cremastinae sp. B BG-2022a | reverse complement strand
CGAACATTGTTTCCATTTTTTATTCAATTCTGATCATTTTTCGATTCCCTATCTCTTTTACGTGTTAATTTCTTGAGTTTTATGACAACTGTACCGAAATACCTTAAATCGTCTTAAGGTGTTTCGATACAGAAGCTACTATGATCAAAATGTGATAAAATTTTGTCAGGATTTTCTTTAACATAAAATACGTGAACATGATTTTTTTCAAAATTTCCATCTACATAGTTTTCGAGTTATCGAAAGAGAAAATTGTCCTTTTTCTATGAATATAGTTATAGACTCCATGCATAAGAACGGAAATGTTTTTTTTAATAACTCCATATCTACGTAGACGAATATTTTTTTTGAATTTATATCTGTTTATTTCATAATAACGAACATTGTTTCCATTTTTTATTCAATTCTGATCATTTTTCGATTCCCTATCTCTTTTACGTGTTAATTTCTTGAGTTTTCTACCAACTGTACCGAAACCCCTTAAATCGTCTCAATGGATTACACACTTCGAATAGTTCAAATCAAATAAACTCAAGATACAAGTTTTCAGATACTCTCTCGGCTTTGAATGATTTTATACATTTTTGTGTCCACAAAAAATAAATATACGAAATCGTCACCCGAGTACGCGATGCTTAAGACAAAAGCTTGTCACATAGTTATTCTCAATCGTATTAATAATGGGAGAGCGAAGTCACGATTCCGACGTTGATCGATATGTGGATCATTGCCACACACGCGCTACCGACGAACCGTGCGATAAATATGCAATGCACCTCTGTGGATACTAAAGATTACCTCTGCGTATCCATGGAGCCTTTGATTCAGTGCTTCTCATTTCATCTTAAAAATTCATTCAATTTAACGCTCTTACTCTTTTGTCAATTTTTTTTCAAAAGAACTTTCAAAATCACCACGTGACGACAACTCATCTTCTCACATTCTATTCATAATCAACTATTCAAATATTGAAAAATCTGAACGAAATTTTAGAACCACTAAAGATTATTTCAAAAATTCTTTTAAAACATACAATTAATCGATAAAAATTTTACAATTCGATAGAAATGTTGAATTTCGTAGAAACATTCCAGAGAGCTAATTCATCATTAAAAAAAATACAGTAGAGGAAAAGTGAGAAACTCTGTTGATATATTAATGGGCATTCTTAATACAAGTCCAAGAGAGAAAGAGAGAGCAGATAAATCTATCCATATACATGTATTATATACATACATAAAAGTTGTTACTACTAACCTAGACATACTAAGTAGTTATCTGGTTCATTGTCGCAATTGCAATAAGAGCCCCTGTATGAGCGTTCATACAGATATAGAGTACAAGATCGCGCAATGTACGGGCTTGTGGAGACAGTCACGAGACCGGTCTACCGAGATCTTGCCAAGCGTACTCGCGAGGATTTACCTTCCCAGCGTCGTTTTAAAATACGCTCAGTCGCCTCCTTTTCCTTCTCCCGTGTACCTATATTTGTGCGGAATAAACAATTGCAAATATGATATGCTCGTTGATCATTCGAGGAAAATTGTCAGAGGAGAAAGATCATTCCGTCGCCCGTGAGAATATGTATCTCGTACTACTAAATTGGATCTTTCGTGGTTTCGCGACATCAACGGATCTACATTCTCATATATATTTTCTTGCATTGACATACTTATGAGAACCGAGGAAGCTTTATCATCCGTTAAAACGAAGAATAAGAACGGCTTCGTGACACTCGTCGGTTGTAATGGATATAACGAGAATCGAGTGATCTCTCCTCATTTTCTGTATCGAAGTTTCTCCTTTGACGTTCCTCTTTTTCGTTTATTCTCCGAATTTTGCAAAATTACGACGAAGAATCGATCGACGATCGATATCGGGTTTTCCTCGTTACGAAAGCGCGGTATATAGTTTTGATTTCATAATTTTATATCAGTGACGACTACTAACAGGAGAAACGTATATAGCTTGCCAACATTTTGCTCAGCGGGGGATCAAAGAGTTTCTCCGATGCGGAAGATTTTCATTTGGTTTCTAAGCAGAGTTCTCCCGGATACTTGATAATGATGGTTACGATCGCAGAAATTCCGGGTCACCAAATTTCACGAAGAGAGTGTCGAGAACGAGCGCGTCCAGTGCCAAAATGTTCATTTTCTTCTTTTTCTCAAACACAATCAAAAAGTGTAATGTAAATACAATCGGATAAAAGGGTCGACTAAAATAAAGTACGATTTAATTAAATGCAAAAACAAGCATTCATCTGCTTTCATCAGCTCAATTTGTATGCACTTTTACACATAGATCTACAAATTAAGTTTTACTAATTTTCAATTTATATCGCTTAGTTTGTATAATTTCTCAAATCAGATAACAAAACGTATAAGAATTACGGTGGGGATCGATAAAACTGTTGAATCAATTGTTCGTTGATTAAATTTTATTAATTAGTAAAAAATACTTTATAACGACACTTCATTCCGGAAAACAATTTATATTTCAACACAACCGTATATCTTGATTATATCTGAATACGTAAATTCTTGAGATTTTACTCCGAATTTTAGCGCATCATTAATGCAAAAATACCTCTGTAATCCTCGTATGATTTAAGATATACAAGTTCGAGAAATTTTTCGGTCTGATTTTATCGTCTTGTATATTGCCAATTTCTTCGCTCATTCCTCTCGATATTTTTCGTTAGGAGAGAGCTACATGTTACAAGGATTTCGTGGAAGAAAGTTTCGGATTAACCGGAATTAATACGTTTCACCGTGTAAAATTGCAAAACTATCGATGACGAAATGCGGGCTCATTCGTTCTATTCCTCGTGCTGGAAACACCCAAATTTTTGAGGAAATCTTTGAACGATGTAAAAATATCACGTACATTTCACGATTTATCCTCACATTTTGATTCCCCCATAGATTTGCAAACCTAAAAGATAATTATAATTATAATAAAAAATACATTTTTAAACTGAAATATTTATTTCAATAATCTAGCAAACGTGGGATAAAAAAATATTTTTTATAATTCTTATATTTTTAGAATTTTACCTTAACTGTAAATTTTTCACAAAATCATTGATATATGAAATAAATAGGACAACCCGACGTGAGAAATATGAGATGCGAATGGTGAGTGAGGAAACGACGAACGGTTCAGGTGCGTTCAGGGATCCTCGCAGTATGGCAAGATCTGGTTTTGAATGTTCACAGACTTTTTTTTTATTTAACGTATATGTATGTATATACGCATCCATGTCGACGGTGCACCGTTTGTTTGGCTTGCCTTACCGAAGAGTATAAGTTTAGAACACGTCTCCGCGGGCAAAGGATTCGAGAGTGGACCAGTCGATGTCCTTGACACGCTGAAAGTGAGTTCGGTTGTAGTCTCACGTTGCTCGGGCTTACATTTTAAAGCCTTGCGCAATATTCGACCGCCTCGCCGTCGGGTCTCTCTTTCCCTCGATTACCGAGTTACACCCACGCCACATATCCCAATTTTTTTTCCAGCTTTCTTCGCAAGAATACACCAGCGAACCTTTCAACTTTCGCATTCGCATTTTCATGTTACAATGGCCATTTTATTTCCATTTTTTTTTCATATTACATATTACATTCTCAATTTCTTTCACTGGCCTGAGAATTTGTTCGATTCTATCGTGACTTTAGAACGGTGTGGGAGGTGAAAACTCGGAAGAGCGTGAACTCTGACATTTTGCCGGTATGAAATGCATCTGGCGGTATTTCGTGATTCGCGATAAAAGAGAACTTTGAATTTTCAAGAATTTTCCAGCATCCGCAAAAGACACACAGAGACAGTTCGGTTAAACTTGTTTTTTAACAAACGAAGCAGGCTTGTGTGGTTTTTGAATAAATTCCGAAGCACGCTCTGGGGCTTCGTTAACGAGTTCGTGAGGGAATCGCGACATTTTATTGTATGCATGTATGATAAAGCGGCAGCCTTGACCCTGGAAAAAAATTTCTCTTGTCAATAAAATCTCTATTGATCGCCGTTCGGTCGAACCCAGAAGTGAAAATTGTCAGAGATGAAAAATATTTTTCTCGTGCAACGAAAGAGACGATGATGAAAAAACAAAGATAGGAGTTGAGAAAGAAGAAGAAAGTTAAAAAAATGTAATAAACAATGGAGGATGCTCGAGGATTCTTTGAAGCAGAAAAAGTGGAGCATGGCACTGTCAGATCCATTTTGGCGATTCGTTGTCGTCGTCGATCGTGGTCAGCGAGCTCATTTTCTTCTTATCTGTACTTTTGTTGAATGTAATCCTAAGTGGATCAATAACGACCTTCAAAACGTACTTCCTGCTGATGAACGGTGGAAAATTTGAGAAAAAATAAGAAAAATAAACACGTTTTATAGACGGAAAAGGTCACCGAGTTTCGATAAATCTTATTTTTCTCATGGTATCGATCCATCGATCGTATAACTTTGGAATTGTGAAAAATACAAATGTTTTTGACTCCTCTCGACGAGGAAACTTTGTCCTCTACCTTGAAGCTCTCGGGCCATCGACCTCAATACTTAACTCGCCGATCTCACCGTGAAGCAATTCGAAACGGAAAGAGAAACTTGTGGAACGTTCATTATTTCGAAAATAGAAAAAACTAATCATATTAATACCAGGAATACAGAAAATATACGAGTGAATATATTTCAAAAGTGACCAGCAAAAGTAACATTCCGATTAACATATTCCAAAACGCTAATTTGACTTTTCAAATACAAAACGACTAAAAATGCACCAACAATTGTGTCCTCGAATGCCAGAACTAATAAATTATTAAATAGAAAAAGGAGTGTATCATTTCTAAATATGTTACGTAATTTAATGTAATAAAATCCATAGAAGAATAATAAAATTTTCAAATATCACGAAACCGCAATTAATTAAAAAGTATTTCAATGTTTTGCAGTTTCTGTCGATGTTAACATATTCCAAAACGCTAATTTGACTTTTTAAATACAAAACGACTATAAATGCACCAACAATTGTGTCCCCAAATGCCAGAACTAATAAATGATTAAGCAGAAAAAGGACGGTATCATTTCTAAATATGTTACGTAATTTAATGTAATAAAAACCCTAGAAGAATAATTAATTTTTCAAATATCACGAAACCGCAAATAATTAAAAAATATTTCAATGTTTTGCAGTTTCTGTCGATGTGCTGCGTTCTTATTGTTGACAATTTTTCACTTGAAAATTTATTCAAAAGAATTACTTTGATTTTGATTGAAAATAATTAATGTACTAACTTCAACTAAAATATTCACTGAAAAATGAATATACTAATTAATGATAAATCTTACACAATATCCCTTTTACAAAATTTTTAGGAAAAGTTTATACATCACGAACTAATAATACTTCTCAAAGAGTATTATCCAAATCTCTTCAAGCCTAGAAAGGATTTTTTTTAGTCGAGAGACACACAGTGTCTAGTCGAAGTACGGATTTCTTACTAGGATTCGCGACGTTCAATACGATGGCGCCAAGCGTCTCGACGCGAACATTGTGAGCTTTTTCCTGGCTCTGGCTCATCGTAGCCCTCTTTCGGTACCCGAAACCTTACGTTCGTTACTCAAATTTGCTTCTAACATTAAATTCATTCAGTTTATAATTTTTATATCTACTCGTGGATTGAAATCCTTGATTGAGACACAAACTAAAAGTTCGTCCTGATAATTAAATCTCAAATATCTTCATAGATTTTTGTTTATTTGGAAATTTTAAATATAATCTGCAAAATTTGAACGTACCAGAAACGCTTTTTATCATTTTTTTTCTGTCAATCCGTCAAGGTTGCAACATCGACCTGGTACTTTGTACAACACGTTGCAGGAGAGTCAAACAAAAGCTCACTCTGCTCTCCGACACTCGAATGAAACAGAAAGAGAGAGAGAGAGACGGGCTTCTCATTTATTTCTTTTCCTTTATTCTTGCAAAAGTTCTGGCACTAGCCCGGGGTAATTTTTTTTCAACCGCACGAGAGCAACGGCGCTGTAACTTATTCATATACTTTTCACCTTTCACTCGTAGTTGAAAAAGTTTGCTCGACGTTTGCCGAGCGTGATAAAATTGATTAAGACTCACCTCGTTTTCTTGAATTGTATAATCCTCTTAAGGCAGTTTTCAAAGTACAGTAGAGCTTAAAAAATTAAGTTGTCATGCATGAAAAGCTATAGAAATTTATTCTTCTTGAAGTTTGGTATACACAGGAAGGATAATTGAACAAATTGATAATTGAACAAAATATCGACATGATTTATGAAATGTCACAAACAGCGGTCTGACATTTCAGCTTCGGGGAACGTTTCCCACAACCTCCAGACGTTACATTGAAAAAAAAATCGAATCTTCAATAGAGCTTTATATGTTTAATCTACATGATCGAAATTATTCTATTTTTTTCAAGTGTCCCGGATTTTTTCATTTTTGTAGAAAAACATATAATAAAATATGTACTTAATACCAAGAATATATAATAAAAATTTTATAAGTGTTATAATGATGTTAATAAAACGATGTAAAGTATTTCATGAGCTATTCCATGGAAAATCCTGTAGTTTGCTCGATGCATCTCCTTTAATACGTCCACGCAATTAACGGGCTAATCGATAATAAAATGACGTGACTCTCGTCACTGTGGGCTTACCTTGAAGTTCAAGGTAATCACGTGTCGTTTCATATGCGTTCAAAATGCCATTCATAAATACTCTCGTGCGAAGTGAGATTTTTATTGATAAATAAATGTGCAAAATAATAGAAATAGACGATTTAGAAGTAATTCATGTCTTAATCTTCGATTGTGTAACAGAGTTGATGTTACGTTTATAATGTGTAACTACGACTTTGACGAATCTTATCGGTGCAATTAAAATAACTTTGGAGACGAAAACACTCGTTCGCCGTAGGGACTGAAAATTTAATTTCATGTGCGTCTCCTTGAGTCTACCGCAGATCAAATGAATTAATTTAAAAAATAAAAAATCTATCGTTGAATATTAGACCAATTCCAAATGAATGGAAATTTTTATGTCGCGTTCTAATGCATTTTCGAAGTGTTTTTCAAAAATAATCGTACCAAAATTTACTATTCACATTTCTTCAAGAAAATATTATCATGTTACAAAAAAACATACCCGCAATCATAAGATTTACAAACATATATACGAAGTGATAAATTTTGTAAAATTAACTTATTTTCGATGTACACAAATTATCGAAGATTCAATATCGTTAGATCTTTAGAGGCAAACGCCCTCGGAATTTCATAGCATTAAAAAAAGATCGAAAGTTGAATCGACCTAATCGATATTTTTTCAAAGATTTTATTTGCATATTCAACGTATTCCGAAGAACGGTTCGAGTTGACAAATAAACAACTCTACCGGAGCTAAAAGATTCGTCATTTCGTTGGATCGAGAATTCTCAAACGAGCAGCAAAAATATTTTCGCGCCTCTTTTTCGACATTTTGCGACGCCAACAATTTAAACAAATAATTTAAATCTTACATACAGATCAATTTTCTTTTATTCAGCTCTGAAGGTATCTCATTGTTAAATATTTAAAAAATTATCAAAAATTAGAAAAATTCTGGTTCATGTAAAAGTGTACGTGACAAAGAAGGGCAAAGGGGAAGTGAGAGAGAGAGAAAGAGGATTTGAATAGCTCAATAGGAGAAAATTTTCCAGAGACGAGGGTTACTTCGATCTATCGGGACTTTGAATCTGTTTTCCTTTTCCCCTTCTCCCGAAGGATGATGGATATGCTCCGAAAAAATGAGAGGATTCTCAATTCCCGAGGACGGAATGTGTTTTTTCTTCCTGTTCGATACAAGAGCCCTTTCCTGGAAAAATGTTATTTGTTTCGAAATGCCAGGGCCAAGGAGGGATAAAGAGAGTGAGAGTGGATGCTATTAAAAAGAGCGAGAATAACTTTCACAAATGATGGAAGAATTCTGACCGATTGTTTTCAAATGTGTTTACCCATTTTCGTGGAATTGCCCGTTGGAAATAGTAAAAGTGTGACGTCTTCCGGAGACAGGTCCTTGCCCGCAGTTCTTATTCAAGGGTTTCGGGTGAAAAATTCCATTTGGACCTTTACACGAATACTGATGGCAGCCGAGAAATTCTTCAGATAAAAGTCTGCGTGGAGGCTCCGAAATTAAAACGTCAACGCTGCGACGCAAAAAGTTCAATGCCCGGCATGGGCACGAGACGATGAAAAATAAAAATTCCGACCTATTGCTCATCATTTTCCATAAAACAGACAAATAAATCAATAAAACGACATTTTTTTTGTACCATTTTTTCTAATTAAATCAGAGAGATCAATAAATATATTTTCATTGAATTAAAATTCGATAGAAAAAAATCAAGTTGTCAAAGAAAAAACGAGAGATATTTGATTATTTATTAATTATGCATATTTATTTTATGTGGATCGTAAAAATAGAATATAATTTATACAATTAGCGTCTATGGAAAATTGAGTAGATCGACGGTGGAGAATAAAATGTCGAGAGGTCCGGGTCCATGAATTGTGCCGATGTTCGCTCAATCTCGTTTCGTCTCTAACGTGCGAAAAATAGGAAGAAGTCGCGCGTGGGAGTGAGAGATAACGCAACTCGGGAAACGTTTCGTGTTTCGTATCCCGCAATAACACCCGATCCTCGTGGAATTTCACATTTTCGAGATAATCTCCATTTTCGTCCGTTTCCGTTTTCCTGCGTTTTCGTATCCGGCGACAGATACGCACTCTCGAAATACAATTCTTCCTTCACGCATTTTATCGACAAAACTGCACGTGACTTTTCTTATACATTTTTTTCTCAAAAGAATACACATACAGAGGTTGAACAGTATAAATGATTTGAAAGTGTTATTCAATATGATAGAAAGAGAGAAAAATAGCTGGAGGGGAAAGATCGGATGGACGAAAATATAAAGTTCGTAAAAAAAAAATTTCTCTACGAATTTTTATGTAAATCGAATATTATTTTCATGAATCACTTTTAAATAAAAATCCAATGAAACTCTCACTCAATAAAAATTTAAATAAAAAATAAAACAAGGGTTGGAGCATGAAAAGTGACGATGATTAAGATTTGCACGATTTCTACATAAAAAAAAGGAAAAATAATAATCCTAACACATTTTTATTTACAGAAATAAAAATAATTTTAACTTGTAATAAAAATGAAAAAAATTCATTTGAACGAGTGAAATATAATGAAAGCGTTATTCAATACGATTTGAAGGAAAAATAAATAAAAGAGAATAAGGAGCGGAGTTGGTGAATGGAAGGATGCAGGATTGGTCAAAGGAGGTACGAGGTAGGAGACCGATGCGTGTGTAGTTATGAAATTCTGGTCGTTACGTTGACCGGAGTTGACAATTCGGTTAGTCCGCGCGGCACGAAAGAACGAAGCTCGAGCACGTGGTTACTGGAACAAGAATAAGGTAAATATTCTTATTCGGTTGTTAGAAAGATATCCTTGCGGGCAGGGTACGAGGGGAAAGGATTAAACCAGACGCTGTTTGGAATTATTTGGAGAAATCGTGAGTTTTGCCTTGAACCCGTCTAGTCTCCGCGGTGGGCCCAGCCAGACGAAATTCGGAGGGTTAATATCCTTTACCGACAGCACGTGTCGCTGATGATTTTTCCCCGTCCCTCTGCCCGCCCCGTTGACGAAACTATTTCTAGTCTCGTGTACCTCCGCGTGTGAATTTATAATGATATGTCAATGACTCCCGGCGAGACGTTGAAAAGAAGAAAAAAAAAGGATCGAAATTCGTGCGGGGTGGGAGGAGAGGCGACTATTTTTTATTCTCGTTTTTTCTCTTTTTTTCTCACAATCCAAGATTTTTCTCTAGAACATTCCCTTCGCCCGGTCATTAGCACCACATATTCGAGCAGAGAGAGATTTATCGTTCGCTCAATAAAATTTAACGAAAATTAGTCGGACCTGCCCGCTCGCCAGTAAACAGATTCGGAGAATAACTTCCAGGATACAGAGACACCTCGCCAGTGTCATTTTATCATATTCATCGACCGAAGATTCCGCAAATTCATTTTTTTATCAAAGATTCTAGCGACGTAAGAAATATTTTGCGATTGAAAAATTTTCTTCAAGAATCATCATTCTCGGATTGTGGCGAGCTCTCGATGAAATTTCCCGTATGTCCATCAATATTGAGAAATTATTTCAAACGCGCTCATGTGCATGGTTCTTCGGGGTCGCGCGTGTGCCGTGCACGGAAATCCATTTTTCTTGAGGCAGCAGGGCTTCCATCGAGGTCCTTGGACGATTGGCGGTACGATGCAAATTCTCTTCGGTGAAATTGGTGGACATCGGAATCGCGCTGGACACGGATCAGGTGGACAGGGTCTCATAGGACAACCCGATCCTGGCTGGCAAGACTAATAAAAAGAAAACAGGCTATTCTTATTATTATTTTTCAAACGCATCTTAACTTTGTCCTGTATTTTTTCGGATTTAAGAAAATTTGGTATTTTCAACTCACCATATTTTCAGTGGTTCAGAATGAAATGTAATTACGTGTCGGTTCTCCGTAGTCACGCTTTCGCCTCTGTCTTTCGCCTCGCGTCTCTCTTGACCAAGATATCAATTTATCGGAAAAATCAATATTTCAGGAGAAATTTTGACAATTATTTAAATAAATTTTATTACAGTGAATTTGATGGTATAATTTAGATTCCGAACGGTGTGTCACGCCCGTGAGATTTAATTACATAATTTATCAGAACCAAAAGATGGCCGAGAGAAATTTGGCGTGTTTGCCGGACGAGGAACGATTCGGCAATGACGTTCCCCTCTCTCGTTGTATGACGATCGTTGATCGCGCTCATTTTTTTCCATAGAAATCTGCATATTCAATTTGTTGCTGCGTTGTACTTCGTGACCTGTAGATAATTTCAGATCTAATGAGTTTTTATTTTCATTGGAAATTCATATACAACGACAATATCTCAGTTTCAGAACTTGGATAAAAATGATCTCAGAATCCAGGATGGGATTCCTAAAAAGCTTTATTTGCAGTGTATAGTAAAAGATTTTTTTACGTTAATGTCATTAACGACGACAAAATAAAATAAAACCGTTATTTTTACGCATGAAAAATGGCACATTCCAGAAATATATTTGCGAATTGTTGAATTATATAATAGTGTGCTGAAGTAAAGAACTAGTGAAAATTTGTCTTACCTCATCTATATAAACCATGAAAGCGTTTTTGAGGCTGCAATTACCGCATTTTAATCAAATCTTGAGGAATTTGAAGTCTTGTCATAAAAATTGTTCAATGCATATCGCCAGTTTTTAATTATTTAGCATCGTGCACACATCAAACAATTCGGGAGTACTTTTATTGTTCATTGCAAGTACGTGCATCCAAATGCTTGAGATTCATGACGCACTAAAACAAAAAATTGATTTCTTTGAATTTTTTTACCCATACTTATGACTCAAAAATGATTTCCATTTAACCACATTTTTTATTTGTAAATTATTTCCATATTTCAAGATAAATTCAGTCCAAGCGCAATCATTTAAAAAAGAATATTATCTTTGGCACTCCGTAATGACTGATTTTACTAAATTCTTTTCATTTGCAAATGCAACAAATTTATCCCCACAGGCTATTTTAATTTTTTTCCATGAGAATTCGACCGATTATCACCTCTCACCATATATTGAAACATTTTTTTCCATATGCAAAATAAATATAAGTTCCCAACACTTCAACCCTTAAAGCGTTAACTTTAAATCCCAGTAAATTCACGCTGGTAAGATTTTCCGTTATCTAAAACATGAAGCAACAACCTCTGCCAGGTATAAATACATATATGAGTAAACGTGCGTGCAAATATGTGCACAGCCAAAATTGTGCCGGAGAGTTCGAAAATGTCGGGAGAGTATGCGGGGTGGAGAAATAAAAAAAAGGAGAAGGAGAGAGAGAGAGAGAGAGAGAGAGATCGGCATGACCTGCATTAACATTGGGTGTGTTGTGCGAGGCGCAATTCGGCAGTTGTATGTATATAGGTACAAAGATACGAAAGGCGAGTACATCCGTCTCGAAAGAACCTTGGCTTCGAAACACCGAAACACAGATTTAACGGCGACGAACCCCATCGTCCTTTCTCTCTTTCTCTTATTTTCTTTTTTCCTCATTAAAATTCCAGTCGAAAAATCGCAAGAGTATGAACAACGCTCAATCAAACGTATACAACCAGCGATCGAGTTATAAAAAGCTATAATAAAAAATGCATACCGCAACAAGGTTTTTTGAGAGTGGCGTAACAGCCGGCGACGAAATCAATTCGCGTTTCGTTCTCCAAAGGCAATTTAGAACAAAACACACGTACCGGAGCGGGCTAAGCGAGCACATCGATCATCCGATGCTCTTTCGTGGATGAAAATATGTTACGAGTCGAATAAAAGTGAAAGAAAAAAAATTAAATGTCCACCGTAAACAGGGAATACCCGCTCGAAACGGGCCCAAGGTTATTATATTCGTATATTGTGTTAAATACCCAGATGCATACCATTATTAGACAGAGTTCACCGCAGGATATCCTGAAATATGAATTTCTACGTTTTATGCAGAAAGTGCATTCAATCGATTTTCCCTTTTTTCTATTACTATATCGTGATTGTCAACAGATTGGAATACGAATGCATCTCAAATTTGATTTTTTTAAAACCTTTGAATAGCACGTACGAATTTTTTAAATTGAAAACGAATAATTTGATAACTATTCTTTTTCTCATCTTCATTTTTTTTTCTTCTTCGTTATCTTGAGTGTTAGAGACAATCGTTATTCTATTTTATAAAAAACAAGCTTAAGCGTGATTTTTAAAAGTATTTAGTTTTTTGATTTTTGTTTCATGGAGCTGAGGATAAATTTTCAAAAATCTCAAACCCCAAATGAAACGAAAAATTAGAGTTGACTGAGGCGGCGAAAATGTACGTTCTTCTTTTTTAATTTTCATTAGTGACCATCGCAACGTCTTTCAAGGAACATCAAACGCGAAGAGTATATATACTCGCGTCATTTCAATTCCTTGCGTTCTTTTATGTCACGCAGATAAACACCAACTCAAATAGCCATGAAAAGACTCTTATAGTTAATTAATTAATGTCACAAGAATCTTGTCATCATAGCAATTTTTTTTTCAGATGCAAATACTCGAGGAAAAATTTATTCGGAGCGGAAAAACGATGGTGCGTCATTATCAAAAATGGAAAAATAGATTAAGGTGATCCTAAATAATCCTCACGAGTGCGAAAGGGACAGATCCAAAACGGATTTGCTATTTTCTCAAAGATTTTTTATATTTTAGAAAGAAGAGAATCATTTTTTGTTATTCTTTGATGGGAACAATACAACTTGATTCTTTTTTTTCTTCAACATTTTTTTATTTCCAGAGAAAATAGCAAAGTTTGATTTGTGAAAGTTTGATAAATGAGAGAAAATGAGCATAAGAATCGCGGATAAAACGAGAGCTTTTGGCCAATGTCCAAGTCCAATTTTTTCGTCCCAGCAACATGAGAACTGATTCAAATATTCATAAAAAGACTCTTATAATTAACGTTACAAGAATTTCATCATCGTTGGAATCCTCTTTCGGATGAAAATACTCGGGGAAAAAATTTCGCAGCGGAAAACCGGTGGCCCATTGATATCGGCGATGTGAAAAAAGAGTGATGAAGAAGGGTACCGACGATGAGATGAGCGCACGCATCGGTTAAGACAAGGGCTTCGGGGACGATGTCGCGGAGTCACGTGAGAGCGAGAGCAGTTCGCTAAGATTCTCCCTCGGTGCCGTCGCACCGAAACTTTGCGAAGCACAGACGGGAAGAAAAGAAGAGAGAAAGGAAGAGAGAAAAAAGAGAGAGCGAGAGAGTAAAACACACACGTCGTTGGAGTCGGTGGCCGCGCTCGAGGTCTTCGGGCAGATTCCGATGTGCGTCACACAAACATGAGAAAGATCTCGTGGGATCGCCACGACGGGAGAGCCAAGACGGCGAGAGGATGAAAAAGAAAATAAGCTCTCTGCGCCACTGATTGGGAAGTAATTCAAATTTTGGGGCGATCGGTGACACGCGCTCACATGCCAGCGGGTTCTCTCCCTCTTTTTTACACAACCCTCGCCGGACACGCGTGTTTTTCATGGTGTCAATGGCTTCACGAAATATTGTAATTTCCCACGCGCGCGCTCTCTGTCTCTACACTCTCAATGACGATTATGCGGCACAGCTATTGAGAAATTAATCAGTAGACACGAGCGAGCGCCGATCCCTCTCGTTTCTCCAGCAAACAAAATATTCATAAGGATCGGTGATCGCGCGCGTGAATCCATTTTTTCGCGGGAATTCCACTTCTTCAGATATTAAAACTTTGAAATTTCATTAGAAAAGATTTCATCGATACCTACAGAATTTCAGCTGCATGCTTATGCCAGGTTTAATATAATATTAATTAAAAAAAGTGTCAAAATAATGTTCTCATTGTGAAAATGTTATATCAATTTTTTATAAATATCTATTGAAACAAATTTTCGTAACAAATTTCATTTCCGAGATCAACGTGTCCAGAAGCTTATTTTATGCACTCGTTTAGGTAATTAAGTGATCATCGTTTTTCTTTATCAAAAGTAAAATGCAAGGTTAGTTCAGAGTTATCGAATCCTCTTTTGGTTATTCTCTATTTTTTTCCTTTTTTCTCCCTCGTTCTCGAAGAAACAAAAGCGTGCGAACGTTAACGTAACACGAGCATGAGTAATACAAAATATTTGAGTATGCAACAGTCACCTTATTCGACGCTTGCAACAAGATAACAAAAAACTTCAATTACGTAAATTATCGTAAAATCAACTAAATAATTATATATTAAAATTATTAAGTAAATTGTTTTTATAAGAAATAAAATATTATTTCAAAGTATAGCATAATTACGACAGAGCAATGCACGTGAATGAAGAAAAATTAAAAAATTTTACTTTCCAAAATATGGATTTCATAAAAAAATATAATTTGATATATTACATCGATTTTTAAGAAAATATATTTTTAGTATTTTTCTTTAGTTAATGGTTATAGTTTGAATTTATGTTAGCGATATTTGCATCAGTGATGATGCGCTCGATGTGACATAACGCGAATTGGGACCTCGGAAACATTTGTCAATATACATATTATAGTAATAGTTATTATATTTGTTTAACATCAATCGCATAGTTTTTATGGACTAATAGATTCGGCACGCTAATATTATGCAAGGTCAAAGTGGAGCTATCGACTATGAATTTTAGCTCATCCACGTCTCATTTTCTGATAAATTGCGCCGGTCTCGAAGTTAATTGGAAGAAGATTGAAAAATGACACAAGATCCTTGCTGCAGAGTCTGGTTGTATGAAATAACACGGCAAGGATGAAGGAATTCTAGAGCGATGAGCTAGCTAGCACTTCAGGAAAAAGTTATACATATGTATAGCTGGAGAATATAGGAACCGAATGAGCTCACAGGATGAATCAGCATGCAAAAACTTAACTAGTTTATAGGAAGGTTCGATCATTTGGAAATTATTCTTCACCTTTTCTCAATGAAATTTCGCTTATAGCAAGTATATAGTACACGAAATGTGAACAAAATTGATCTTCTAGAAATTGAAATACTCGCAAAAACACCATCAAGATGGTGTAAAAAAGGAGGCAAGTACATTTTTCCATAGCATTATGGTAAATAGTAGAGAAATTGTTGTAACATTA